>JAODAL010024584.1:0-60281 GCA_025379985.1 Phyllomedusa bahiana | reverse complement strand
TGTGCCGGGACAAGTCATCATGGCGGTGTGGAGGGAAATGCAGAAGAAAAGGGAATAAAACCGACTCATAAGAGAAGAGAACGACTCATCATAGATGACGTCTCCGGTGAGTCCCTAAAATTCGGGGGTTATTTTACTTCTATACGGGATCAGTGCTGTTTTCCCACGTAACGTGATGTGACCTGAGCTGGTGTCTGACCTCTATGTGGTTTCTATATGGTGGTGTTGTAGGTTATACCTGAGCTGCTGTCTGACCTCTATGTGGTCTCTATATGGCGGTGTTGTAGGTTATACCTGAGCTGGTGTCTGACCTCTATGTGGTCTCTATATGGTGGTGTTGTAGGTTATATCGGCGTTAGTACAGTGGCAGAGTACATGTGTCCCTGATTGTAAAAGAGGGAATACCTGACCCTGTGACAGGAGTTACACTACTACTTTCTTGCTAGTGATTATTTTAGAAGGTGGAGAGGTGCGTGACCAAGGGAGACGTGGAGGGGGATATTGTATGTGGGTGGAGGGGGATATTGTATGTGGGTGGAGGGGATATTGTATGTGGGTGGAGGGGGATAGTGTATGTGGGTGGAGGGAGATATTGTATGTGGGTGGAGGGGGATATTGTATGTGGGTGGAGGGGATAGTGTATGTGGGTGGAGGGGGATATTGTATGTGGGTGGAGGGGGATATTGTATGTGGGTGGAGGGGGATATTGTATGTGGGTGGAGGGGGATATTGTATGTGGGTGGAGGGGATATTGTATGTGGGTGGAGGGGGATAGTGTATGTGGGTGGAGGAGATATTGTATGTGGGTGGAGGGGGATATTGTATGTGGGTGGAGGGGATATTGTATGTGGGTGGAGGGGGATAGTGTATGTGGGTGGAGGGGATATTGTATGTGGGTGGAGGGGGATATTGTATTTGGGTGGAGGGGGATATGGATGGAGCTACTTAGCCCTGTGTCTATAATATGTGAGACAGACAGATATGTGACTAACTTGCTATTGTACTACACAATACAGTTCTGTTTTGCACACTGTATTATGTGGTAAAATGGGCGCATTTATATCTGAGAGGTAATATTTTCATGTACAGTAGGGTGGGCCCCCAAGACCATTCCCCTGTGGGCCCCAGCCCCCCAGTCCGACACTGATAAGCATCATAACCCTGTCATTGTGGTATGTTTAGTAATGTTCTGGTTCTGCTGTGTTATGATGTCATCTCCTATCTTATGTAATCTGCCTTTTAATTAGAAGTAAAAGTATACTAACCTTAGGGCCACGTGTATGAAAACTGTTTAGGTCTAAAACTCACTAAAAAGTGAGTTTTAGATCTAAACAGTTTTCTTACATGTGGCCCTTAGTGCTCATGCATACAGCTATACAGGGTGACACGCATGCAATAATTGGCAAATCTCCCAAGTGTCCCTATTTTGGAGGGACAGTCCCTATTTTTAACCATTGCCGTTCTTAGCTCTATAAATGTTCCGGATTTTCATTTGGGAAATAGATTTGCATCAATAAACTGACTATCTTGCTTTAGAAAGTATCTAATTGCTTCCTACCTGTATATTACATAACGTAATATTTCATCATTGGATACAATGCAATCCTGAAAATGTCTCCCTTTTTGACCATCTACAAAGTTGGCATGTATATGTTTGGGTGTGGTTAGAGGCGTGTCTTGGTGTGATGTCACATGTTTGGTTGTGGTTAGAGGCGGGTCTTGTGTGATGTCACATGTTTGGGTGTGGTTAGAGGCGGGTCTTGGTGTGATGTCACATGTTTGGGTGTGGTTAGAGGCGGGTCTTGGTGTGATGTCACATGTTTGGGTGTGGTTAGAGGCGGGTCTTGGTGTGATGTCACATGTTTGGGTGTGGTTAGAGGCGGGTCTTGGTGTGATGTCACATGTTTGGTTGTGGTTAGAGGCGGGTCTTGGTGTGATGTCACATGTTTGGGTGTGGTTAGAGGCGGGTCTTGGTGTGATGTCACATGTTTGGGTGTGGTTAGAGGCGGGTCTTGGTGTGATGTCACATGTTTGGGTGTGGTTAGAGGCGGGTCTTGGTGTGATGTCACATGTTTGGGTGTGGTTAGAGGCGGGTCTTGGTGTGATGTCACATGTTTGGGTGTGGTTAGAGGCGGGTCTTGGTGTGATGTCACATGTTTGGGTGTGGTTAGAGGCGGGTCTTGGGGTGATATGTGTTTGGGTGTGGTTAGAGGTGTGACCTGATGTGTCCCTCTTTGCGATCTCTAAAAGTTGGGAGGTATGAATTGTGGACATTTGAATGGACATAACTCCTCATTTCCATTTACTTGTATACACAGCAATTCTTTAGTTTGACATTTTTAAAATATATTACAGCAACATACAGTATGTCTGCTGCTCACACTTATCAGGGTGACAAAAGAAGCAAGTGACTTTTACCTGGTATACTGCTATACTGAGATGTAATAAGGGCACTCTGCTACCTATAGACACCAGTGACTTCACACCTTTACAGAATAGTCTCTTTCCACATCTTGATCGCTGCTCAGACAGCTATTGCCTACCACTGGAAGGACCCTAAGGCCATGTTCACACGGCTTAAAATGGGCCGTATTTCGGTCCGTAATTACGCGCCGAAGTGCGCCAATTACGGGCCGAAAACGGCCCAGTCATTACGGTAATCCACAGTTCTCATAGAGAACCATGGATTACGTCTCCTCTCCCCGCCCGGCGAAGTCGCCAGGCGGGGAGATAATTGACATGTCACTTTCTAGCGACGTATACGCACCGCTGGCAGTGATTGTCTATGGGCCGGCGAAGTGCCGGCTCCCCCGCTCCCGCCTCGCCCCCAGCCACACGGCGTAACTGCGGGGCGTAATTACGCCCCGCAGTTAAGCCGTATGAACATAGCCTAAGGCCCCCTCTATCATGGAGGTCATATGCCGTATTCATTTTAGTTGCGCCTGTGACTTATGACTGATCGATCCTCTTTTTTACTCACACAAAAATGTCCTTTATGGAGTACTTGGACCTCCTCTAGGTATTATTCACCTGAATGCTTATAACATCTATAGTTGTGATGTCAATTTTTTCTTACAACATATTTGCGAGTAATATGCCTCGGTTAGCTGTTTGCTGTTTCCCGTTTACTTTGTTTTGTATGCTCACCTGAACTTTTACTGATTTTTTTGTCTCGGATGATACTAACCACCTCCATTAACATCTGTATGATCAGTGAAGTCTATAATTTTGATTGTATTGACTCTATTCTGTTTACATATCAACAGTGTCGGACTGGGGTGCCTAGGGTTCACAGGTGGAGTTGATTCTAGAGGCCCACCAGTTGACCTATTTATGGGCCCACCGTTGGAGTTTATTTTAGGGGCCCATCCTACAGCTATTGTAAATGACTGTAGATGCCTCCTATACTCTTCCTTTTGCTTTTTGTCTCTTTTTCTATGTTTTTTTGCTTCTTCTGATGATGTATATGTAGTTAAAAAACAACTTCAGGTCTGCCATGCTCAGGGGCCCACCAGGTGTTTCTCCTACTCCTCTGAGGGTCAGTCCGAGCCTGCATGTCAATGCCAATAAACCTGTTTAAAGACACCAGTGACTTCCGGATAATATTCAGCTCAGTTATTTATAGTGTTGGTTTATAATATTCCCAAAAACTTTTAATACTATCAGACTGTGCTGTGTCTATTGTATACTCATAATTTGGCAGAAAGCAGGAAATTTTGGCATCCCATTGGATGTCTCCCACTCAACAGGAAAAAGGAAGTGTATGTTAAGACTTCGGATTGGTTGCCCAATTTTCCTGTAGGCTGCCAATTGGTTGCCCAAAAATTCAAAGCTGAACACTAGTACTTAGTAATAGATGCAAGTAATGCCAGACTATAAGAGCCTTAGTGATTTGTTACACACAGCACAATTACGGTGGAACATAGTAAAAGCATCTTCTTTATTAGTATTCAATAAACCATAAAATAAGTGAACATTTTGGCAGAGATGCAAGAACCTGTGATTCTTAAGCTGGGGCGTAACTAGAAATGGCTGGGCCCCATAGCAACCATTTCAATGCCCCCCCCCCCCATCCCGTTCACTCTCTGCCCACATCCCCCAAAAAGGGGATAAAATACAAATCACATGTACTCTTAATAAAAATAGCGCAAAAATAGAAAAACGTAAGCTCATAAGATTTATAAGTGCAGGACGCCGTGGCGGAAAATCACAAACCTATAGTAATCAATAGGCTTGGTCAGCCACTGTGGGCGTCCATTGTGAAACAGATTCACTAAGGCGCCCATTTTCATCTCTTTTTTGGAGGTTCTGAATGGAACCTCAGATATACATGTAAACTGTGCCTAAATGCTGCAGACATAGGTACCTTCCTCTTATAAGTCCTAAAGCTCGTCTCTGGGCATTCTGTGCTCCCTTTTGTCACCTTGGGCTTGCAGCCACTGAGTCTCAGGAGTCAGGGGTGAAAGAAAGATGAGTGCAGGCACATGTACAGGATCTGCCCCCTCCTCGCCCCCCCACATCCCCCAAACCCCCTCCGCCCGGGTCATAAACCAAAGTAACAATAACCACCCACAACCTCCCGCACTTTAACCACTTCTCCAAGTTCTGATCATTCTGCAGCACTGTAATAGGTGTCAGTTCTGCTGATGGCTGGGTATGTTTTCTACTCCGCCCTGCTGTTCTGACCCGTATTCACATTTTTACCACATTTTCTTTACTTGCTGCTGGGACAGTGCAGTGAAAGGCATCACTGACCTTTCTATTTGCAAGCTGCCTGGGGGGCTTCTCATTCTTCTCCCTCCCTCCCCTTCTGCCAGCACTGACCTTCATCTGCATCTCTATACCTGGGAGGAGGAGGGGGCCGGGGGCGTGACAAGCAGGAGAAGAGTCAGTGACAAGCTGACTGCTCGCTGCCTGCATGCTTAAGACTGTGGCTCGTCTGCCCGCTCCTACTCTCTCTCGCCCCCTCCCCGCTCTGTCCGGAAACTTTATTGAGCTGTATGTGAGGGAGAGTCATTACAGCAACATTTAAGCATAGAGCCCGCTGGGGGATACATAGACGGAAGACTACAAGGCTAGCAGACGAAGTAGCTGCTCCCCCCACGGGGCCCCCTAGTGGTGCGGGGCCCCGTAGCAGCTGCTTTGCCTGCTACCCCGGTAGTTCCGCCCCTGTTCTTAGGTGAGCTGCCTATACCGGTTGTTTTTTATGTTCTGTTACTGTGCAATGATCATTTTCAACTTGTAAATCCAGATAAGGATGGGATATCTTCCTCTACATTTACTGTTTTTCAGTTTACTCTGCTTTATTGTGTTACACAGGTTTTCATTCATGTCATAACCCAGATTAGGGATACTGCAGATGATGTATGGTCATTCAGCTGCTGTTGGACTAATGGTCCCAGCATTCACCTATCAGCTAGACACACTGAAAATTGTAATTTCTTAGCAATTGGAGCTCCACGAACCTCCTCACTATGGAGTGCTCACTTTTGATGGATTAAAAAAAAGATAAGACTTACCTTGTTCTTCTCTAGTAGAGGGAACTCACCCAGTGCAAAGCACAAGGGAAAGTGAGTGCAGCCAGGTCCTATCCCTATATTCTAAGCAAGGACCCATTGTCACATCATTACTATGTCATTGTGATGTATTCAGTAATGTTCCTTAGAAGTGGCCGTAAAAGTGTACTAACCCTCAGGGCTTATGTTATGGCCATACAGGGCAATATATATGCAATAGTTATGGACATTTGAAAGGACATAACTCCTTACCATTTATGTGTATATCTTGTTGTCTCACTACAGGGATTGCTTTTTATGTTAAAGATCTTGCAAAAACAAGTCACTTTGCAATATGTGTCCATTACCAGTGTCCTACCTATTCCTAGATAATACCTTTTGTATGGGCTGCATCAGCTCCTCAGGTCACTATAGCTACAGACCTGTTTGCTAAAGCTACAGACCTGGCTTCTACTGCAGCCTAGTAGAAGCCAGTAAACACGCCCCTGAATTCAAAATGAAAACAAGAAAACAGGACTGAGGTGAGATGGATCAATGTAGTGAGACAACCCCTTTAAATTTCTATTTCTAAAATATATGACAGCAAATATGACATTTCTAAAATACATGACTCCTATGTAGCAATGTAAAGAGACACTCTCCTACCTATAAATATCAGTGACTTCAGGATAATATTCAGCTCAGTTATTTATAGTGTTGGTTTATAATATTCCCAAAAACTTTTAATGCTCTCAGACTGTGCTGTGTCTATTGTATACTCATAATTTGGCAGAAAGCAGGAAATTTGCGCATCCAATTTGATGTCTCCCACTCAACAGGAAAAAGGAAGTGTATGTTAAGACTTCCGATTGGTTGCCCAATTTTCCTGTAGGCTGCCAATTGGTTGCCCAAAAATTCAAAGCTAAACACTAGTACTTAGTAATAGATGCAAGTAATGCCAGACTATAAGAGCCTTAGTGATTTGTTACTGTGAGGATGTAAAACAATTGGGTCAGCACAATTGCAGTGAAACATAGTGAAAGCATCTTCTTTATTAGTATTCAATAATCCATAAAATAAGTGAACATTTTGGCAGAGATGCGAAAACCTGTGATTCTTAGGTGAGCTTCCTATACCTGTTGTTGTTTATGTTCTGTTACTGTGCAATGATCATTTTCAACTTGGAAATCCAGATAAGGATGGGATATCTTCCTCTACATTTACTGTTTTACAGTTTACTCTACTTTATTGTGTTACACAGGTCTTCATTCATGTCATAACCCAGATTAGGGATACTGCAGATGATGTATTGTAATTCAGCTGCTGTTGGACTAATGGTCCCAGCATTCACCCATCAGCTAGACACACTGAAAATTGTAATTTCTTAGCAACTGGAGCTCCACGAACCATCTCACTATGGAGTGCTCACTATTGATGGATTAAAAAAAGATAAGACTTACCTTGTTCTTCTCTAGTAGAGGGAACTCACCCAGTGCAAAACACAAGGGAAAGTGAGTGCAGCCACATCCTTTCCCTATATTCTAAGCAAGGGCCCATTGTCACATCATAACCCTGTCATTGTGATGTATTCAGTAATGTTCTGCTGTATTATGATCTCATCGCCTCACTTGCTTAACTTGCCTATACATTAGAAGTGGCTGTAAAAGTGTACTAACCCTCAGGGCTCATGTTATGGCCATACAGGGCAATATATATGCAATAGTTATGGACATTTGAAAGGACATAACTCCTTACCATTTATGTGTATATCTTGTTGTCTCACTACAGGGATTGTTTTTTATGTTAAAGATCTTGCAAAAACAAGTCACTTTGCAATATGTGTCCATTACCAGTGTCCTACCTATTCCTAGATATCACCTTTTGTATGGGCTGCATCAGCTCCTCAGGTCACTATAGCTACAGACCTGTTTGCTATAGATACAGACCTGGCTTCTACTGCAGCCTAGTGGAAGCCAGTAAACACGCCCCTGAATTCAAAATGAAACCAAGAAAACAGGACTGAGGTGAGATGGATCAATGTAGTGAGACAACCCCTTTAAAATTCTATTTCTAAAATATATGACGGCAAAATATATGACATTTCTACAATATATGACTTTACATTGTTGCAATGTAAAGAGACACCCTCCTACCTATAAATACCAGTGACTTCAGGATAATGTTTAGCTGAGTTATACATAGTCTTCTAATATAACTTCTAACTTTTATTTTTTGAACAATCAATTCTAAGGTCCAGAACTAATAAAGCCAAGATCCAGTTTAATCTTATTTTGCCTGACCTACATTTGGTTCGACCAATCAGCAGCCTGTAGAAAAATCGGGCAACCAATCAACAGTCCCCCAGTCAGCAAGAAAAAGAAAGTGTAAAATATACTTCCTTTTTCCTGTCTGACTTCAGACATTCGAATAATTGGGTGATTTTCCTGCAGGCTGCCAATTGGTTGCCCAAAACTCCAAAGCTGAACACTTGTACTTAGTAATGGTTCCTAGTAATGCCAGATTATTAGAGTCTGACTGCTCTGTTACTCTGCAATAATTATTTTCAACTTGGAAATTCAGATAAAGATGGGATTCTTGCTCTACATTTTCTTTTTATGAATTTACACTACCAATCAATACTTTATTATGATGTCATCGCCCCTCTCATGTAACCTGCTTCTTCAGGACGCAGCACCGCTCGCACCAGTGACAACTTACAATAGAAAAACATGATGTTACCAGAGCAATTTCTTCAGTAACCTCATAGTAACAGCAGGAATATTTTCTGACCTGAATATGTTGCCGAGTTTGACAATTTCAGATCTCATCTGTGTCCCTATTATTCTTACATAGATATAATTGGATAGAAATGGATTTATTATGTTTTATCACTTATACATTGACATAATTTATTGTGTACAATGGAAATTGGAAAAGGAATTCTTCCTTATCATTTATAATCTGACAGAAATAAGAAATTCTTGGCATTTTGAAGACATAAATTAAATATTTATTTCCAAGCAAAACTGTTTTTAATAGATTTTTTTTCAAATTTACATGAAAGCTTCACTCATAGGAAAACATCTGGTGATCAAATGTGTAATCTTTGTCCTGTCGATGTCCCTGTCATGTGTGAACTCATGTATGGTAGGAAATGCAGAGATTAGATGCCATGTTTGCTTTGCTTCCGCATAAAAACATATTACATAGGACCCCACAGCAATTGTATCAGTGATAAGAACACAAGATCCTTTGGATTGGCAAGAATCCAAAAGAAATATCTGATAATGCCTCCCTGTTGTAAGGTTTGTACTTATGATTACCTGCTCTTGTTGGGTGAAGAATAAACCTTCCCATATTGAACATACACTGATTTTATAGAAGCAGCTGCAGTAGTTATAAAAGTGTTATCCGTAATGTATATGAATAGTACTAGCTATCTATATGTATAGTAATATCAGAATACATAGGAAATGGCAAATTAGGGGCCGTTTATACGGCACAGGACAAATACTGGTCGGTTTATCTGACCGGTATTTGTCCTATTTTCGGGCCGATTAGCGGAGAAAACCCCTCCCCCTTCCCATAGACATGTTCACATTCCGGCCGATTAGCGGAGAAAACCCCTCCCCCTTCCCATAGACATGTTCACATTCCGGACGATTAGCGGAGAAAACCCCTCCCCCTTCCCATAGACATGTTCACATTCCGGCCGAAAACCAGACGGAAAAATGAACATGTTCTATGTTTTTCGGACTGCCGGCAGTCTGAAAAACCATAGTGGTCCATTGAAAAGTTTGCGGCCGGTTTTTCAGACGGTTTTCGGTTTTGAAAAACCGTCCACTAACCCGTGCCATGAGGACAAGCCCTTAAGTTTAATGAGGATATATGAAAGGACAAAGGAAACAAAGTATATACATTTGTATGAAACAGCATGATGCTAGGTAAAAAACCAGCTGAAAAAGACTTGGGGTTATTGGTGGACAGTACTCTCACATTTGGTGACCAAGGCAAGTGTTACCAAGGCTAATGCAAGTCATGAGATGCATCAAAACAGACATAACTAAAACATAGTTTTGCTTCTATGCAAACCACTGGTGAAGCCGCAAAAAAATAGTGGGGTACATTTAAGGCAATTTTGCTGCAATTTTGCATACATACTTCACACCACATTTATTATTTGTTTTAGACAGTTTTTAGACACTGTTGCGTTCAACAAAAGGAGTGTGACCTCTGTAAAGGGTGTGGCTTTTGTGGAAGGGGCGTCGCCGAATATACAACATTGTGTGCCAAAAATTGCCGCAAAATTTTGACAATTAGTGGCATAAAGTAAGCCAATTAATAGAAGGTGGGAAGTTCGACTAGATGATCTAAACTTGCGCCAGATTAATGAACACTATGATAAATATAATGTATTGTAGGACTATCTAATCTAACTTTACACTAAGGGCCATATGTATGAAAGCTGTCTTGCTGTAAGACTGTCTTTGTTGCCCATAGCAACCAATCAGAGCTCATAGCGACCAATCAGAGCTCAGCTTTCATTTCATATAGGGATCTGGAAAAATAAAAGCTGAGCTTGGTATAAAGAGGGAGTGGTCTATGCAAATTTTAGTGTGGTGCGTGTCCCTCTTTCGTACCCAAAATTTCTGGTAACCTTAGTTATGGTGAGCACTCTGTGGCTGGCACTGTTATGGTGGGCACTATTATGGCTGACAGCACTAGGCCATAGCCACATGGCAGTGACAAAATACCAGTTGGGTTCTGATTAAGATTCTGACTGGTATTCTATTATCTTTTCAATGGTTTTGGAGGACAGTTCTTTCCACGGTTTATGGATTCACCCGTCCCTCTCATTGAATAACACAGCATCCACCTGAACACAAAGTGGAAGATTGTGCTTGTTTGGAGTTTTTAGGAACACCAACGGTGTGAAAATCCGCACAGTAGAAAAACCGTGCAATGCAGACTACTAGGTGGATTTTCTATTAAAGTCAGTTTTGGATGGTTGACAGTTTTCTGACCGTTTTCAGAACAATAGTTACACCTCTGATTTTTTTTTCCCTTTCTCTTTATTCAAGTCCATCGGGCACTATTTAAGTATTGGAGGAGCTAATGAGTTCCTGGGTATCCATTAAGGGTCAATGAAAAGCAATAATCACTGTGACAGCATTGATCAAAGTTTGTAAGTGATTTAATTGATGAAAACAAAGTGACTTTCGCATGAATTATTGAATATATCGTCCAGGTTAATACAGTTGGGAAATTAGTGTGGAGAAGAAAAGTCACATACTGGCATTTGATGGTGGACAGCCAGAATTAGTGCAGTCATCCAGACATCTGTTCAAGAATCCTAAATGTTTTAAACCAGGAATTGACAAGCCCGACTAATGCAAAACAAATGATATCTTAAAACAGGCATATGCAAATCCTTCATGGATGTAGCAGAGTTTAGCTTGATGGTGAAATCACAGGTTTTCATGTTATTTGCGCTTATCTCAAAACAAAAGCCATTGAAAAGCATTGAAAAAGTTGATATAACATTCTGTGCCGTGATATCATGCTGCATTATCTGTCACATTTAGTTTTGCTATCTCTGTAGCACTAATTTTATTTATTTAGATCTTTAGTTAGTGGTAATATATTCCATAATGCTGTACATATCATGTACTGACATTGGCCCCAGAGCTTATTCTTATAATGCCATCCAGATCGCTTCATTTACTGTCTTGATAAAAGATCCAACCACAGTGCTACAGTATCATTTACAGTCACAGGACACCATTAAAAATGTCAACTTTAGTCTCCCTTTAAAATTGCCAGCCAACATTGCTAGTGTTCTCCTATCAAACTGCATCTGTATCTTCCTATGAGAACACCAGTCATCAGTAATCCAAAATAATGCCACCTACAGTATCCCCATAACATTGCCAGCCATAGTGACTACATAACTAGTTAGTGTTCCCAGTACTGTGGCTACAGTGTACCAATAATATCACCAACTGCCGATGACCCAGAGCAGTGCCAATCATAGCGCTTTAAGTACACTGCCAGACACTGTCCACCAGAGCATTTTTAACCAGAGTGACCCAGGAAAGCTACCAGCCACAAGTCACCAAACAACCACCACATATAATGCTTCACTCACAGCTATCCAGAATATCCTCATTCATAGAGCCTTAGGGTGCGTTCCTACGGCAAAGTTGAAAAATCCGACTGGTATTTTGTCTTTTTTTGGCACATGGGGCGGCTTTTGTTCGTGGTTTGCAGATACAAGCCGTCCCCCTTCACACCCACATGTTCATGTTCTGCCCGAAAACCGGGTGGAAAAATCAACTTGTAAATTTTTCATTACACTGGCGGTGACAAAAACCATCCAGTGGGGAATGCTGGACAGATTTTCTATTAAAGTCTATGGGGGAGCATTGCATGTCAGTTTTCAGACGGTTTCTAGAACTGCAAACTGAAAAACTAACCAAAATACCATTCCGTGGGGACAAAACCTTAGGGTGATTTCACACAGTGCGTTTTTTTTGGTGTGTTTTTTTGCAACAATGCACAGCAATTAATGCTGTGCATTTCTGCAAAAAAAAAAACACAGTAAAAATGCACTGTGTGAAAGCACCCTTATATCAAAATCAGTAAGTTCAGCTGTGCTCCTGTGCAATACAGTCCTGCTCCAATACTTCTGCTAGGACTTTTTATCTACCAAGGAAATACCATTGCTGGCCACTGATTACTTAAAGTAATCTTAAAGGCTTTGATCGCTTCTTTAAGGAAGTATCCTCCGAATCTATGGCATAGACTATTTACTCTCTTTCACCAAGGTTTTCACATATCACTAGTAATAAAAGATTTACCTCTAAGTTAAAGCAAGTGTTGCAATGGTTCAAATGCATTAGAAATACAAACATTGAAACAGAAAGATTGATGGTCCATCAAGACTGCCCTTATACTATCGTCTTTGTATTTTTATCATAGGATAGATATATGTTTATCCCAGGCATGTTTACATTCACTTATGTTCAACCACATCTGTTGGAAGTTTGTTCCGAGCATCAACTACTATTTTATAAAAATAAAATTTTGTGATATTACCAATGAGTGATTTTGAGATTGTGCCCATTGTACTTAGTTTCTTTATTAAAGACACTTCTCTCCTGACCCAATTTCACCTTTTAACATATGTAGAGATTTCATTCATGCCCTCCCTTTTTCCTTTTCACTTCTTTAAGTCTTTTCTGATACGTTTTGTATCTAGCTGTGCAGACATGGTTACCTTATGTCTGGTTGCACTAGTGACGCATTCTGAAGTCGAATTATGTTTAAAGGATCCAACCAGTATTTTATCGTCTTTTGACCAGTTTTGGGGTAAGCTTCTGTCTGCGATTTGCAGATATGGCCACTCCCCTCATTATTGAACAGTACATTTTCCGCCCTAAAAAACTGGAATGGTTGCTAGTTGTTTTTTTTAGGTGGTTTCTATATCCGAAAACCATCTCAAAATCGGAATAAAAACCCATGTTATATGTACGTACCTTACATGTTTCTCTCCTGAAGTCCTGGATTACACAGAACTGCTGACATGATACTCAGAGAATTCCTTCTCCCAATGTACATTATTTTACATTTGGAAACATTGAACTGCAGTTTGCATTGTTTTGACCATTTATCAACTAAACCTGAATCATGGTTTGGAGCTACACCTTTTTTTAAGGTTGGACAGAGAGTGCAGTAACTCCATAAGTGTTCTGAACCATTAATAAACCTACTAAGGTAGGTATGTTCTGCACGGACATGTTAGCTCCTAATATGCATTAGTTTTCCTCCTTCCAAGTCCGTGCTTGCAAGTGCGGAATTTTATCAAGGAAACAATGCGGATTGCCTGATGCAGATTCCTGCCTCGTATACTTTAGAATTTGATGTAAACACCTCAAAGAATTGATATGTCAAATCTTGACAAATGTTACTTGACAAATACTCAAGTAAAATCAGTGTCGTCTAGATGACGCTGATTTTACATGAAGCCTATGGGGATGTGTTCAAAGGCATTTTGGACACTTATTTAGGACCATATTGGCCTTGAAATATGCCCCAAAATAAGTGAAAATCCCCTAACACTGTAATCAGTGGCACAAGCCCTGATTACCCAATTATGTGTCTGTCTCATCAAGTCGTTTCAAGAAAGTAGAAGCAATATTACTCATGACAAATCTCCTATTCAGTTACAATCCATATGCAAGAAGTAACAGTGACCCTATTGGTAGTCAGCCAGCCTTCCAGGAAATGGATATAACTAAGAAAAGACTAAATCAACATTTAGCAACTTGCCAGAAGGGAGCGGATCCAGAACTATTTTTTCATAAATCGGGTTTCACAAGAAGAGCTCTATTAAGGAGTATGGATATTTCAGAGGGGTGTCTCCTTTCAAGTCTCCATTCTTTGAGCTAGAATAAAAATCTGCTTTTTCCATTACAGATATTACTGTTCATGTGAATGGCTGGCATATAATGTGCGGCTTCTTTCGGCACTTTTGGAGTTTCATATTAAAGGGGGTATTCCCACCATATAGTTGGAGTCTATGGAGAGCAGCCGAGTCAGCGTAAGGGAGTTGTCTCATCATAGACATTAATGGCATATCAATAGGATAGGATATGCCATCAACGTCTCATAGGTGCGGGTCCCAGACGTACTTGGCTATAAATCTCATTGATTTCAATGAGAGAGTATCAACCACCTCTCTGTTCAAAACAGATAGGTTTCTGGGCTTGTTCTCAAGATAGGTGTGAGTACCAGAGGTGGGACTAGCACCTATCAGACATAGGTGGCATATACTATCTTTTTGATATGCCATCAATGTCTATGATGAGACAAGTCCTTTAAGCTGACTTGGCTATTCTCCATGGCTGCCGCAGAAAGCTGCAAAACTGTATTTCCCTAGATGGGAATATCCCTTTAACTAGTTGCCAACTCTAACCATTGACTATAAATGTCTGGGTGGTCAATGTTTAATTTTGAAAGGACATTCTGTAATACTACTGCATAGTTTGCAGCCGCAGGGTGATCGCACAACGATGGTAGTGGAGAACGAGCTGTCAAAGTAATCAGAACTTACCAGAAAGAAGGCAGGGGTGGTTTATCTCTGTCCCTGCCTTACTGATTGTTGTATATACTTGTGCTCTATGACTTCTGTATACAGAGCTCAGCTGGAAGTCTTCTGGCTTCCTGTTCCTGTCCCTATGGTCAAGTGAACCCTGGGGCTCAGTAACTGCAGAAGGTGCAGGTTCTCCTAGACCAGATCTGCTCTTTGGTCAGTGCTAATGTATCAGTCTCAGTTACAAGGGATATCAGCAAAAGAAAAAAAAGTAAAAATGCCTTCAAGGTCTTTTTCTAACCTTATAGGGAGCACAATATTTTAAATAATAAAAAAGTAATCCACACACAAAAAAATAATGAAACAGCCCAAACGGCAACTTTTAGCCCTGTTTCCATGGACCCTAAAACTATATATCACCTATATAAAAACATTTGTAACAGAAAAAAACACAATTCTGAAACCTATTTCAGTGCCACTTTTTGCTTTAAAAAATGTGAAAAGCAGATTGTTTTACTTTACAACATTTACCTGATATTACTATGGAAAAGATCTACTGTAAAAATGACAAAAAATATAATCAAAAAAGGCTTAAAAATTAAAAGAATAACCAAATGAACCAAATAATCCTGTATCTGGTCAGGATCAGTGGTAAAGGGTTGGGTCAGTAAGTGGTTAAGCTGATGTTTAAATATGTTGACTATGTCATCATTTCAATGTACATAAAAGGAAAGCACTATCATTAACAATAATGAACAAAGCATAGACTCATATTCGGGCCAAACATGGGAACATACAATTTGCTGCTCTTCTAAGCCAATATACTGTACTTGACAGTGATAAGCCAAAGTTCTCACTCTGGAAAAATTTTATATTTAGTTTACGTAACTTTACATTTATGAAGTGAATTGTGATCGGTGTCAACTTTAATGTTTTTACAGGAAATGAAATGTTACCATGATGCACGTATATACAATAAGTGGAATGCATTGCCAAGAGCCAGCCTCATATGTTCTGGCAAAGCCAGTGATACATTTTGTTTAAACAGTGGAAGTGTTGGAAGTATTACAATGTGTTTATTGTGATGAACAATTACTTAGGCTCTAGAATTTTAGTTTTATGATTTTTTGAATTTTAGTTATAACTTTTCTATACATTTGGCTAAATAGTCAGTAAATACTATTTAATGGTATGTTAGGCTTTAGAATTCAATTCAGCACCTCACTTATTCCCTAATGCTAAAACCTTATTGAAAATAATAGAATTAAATTAACGTCAGCTTCCACTGACTGAGGGTATTTTCATTTTGATGCCAAAACTGCTATGTTCAGTTGTTACATGTGTGGAAGCTTTTACTTGCATTCTGCTACACTGCTAACTGTATACATTTTCCAAAGATTTCTACAAAGAGAACATTGATTTAACGCATAACAATTTCTATAAGAAATTAATATGTTGAGGCTCATGGATAATATTTTTGGCATGTCTAAAGGATGTTTGTTATTGGCTGTTGGTAACATTACGACTGGCCATCTTTGACGTAGACCTTTAAAGGGAATGTGTCATCAAAAAATGACTTATTGTTTAACTCACATTTTTATGTTAAACACATTTTTTAGGAATTTTTGGTTATGTTTTATTTAATTTTCCATATCACTTTCAGTATTTTTTTTCATAATTCTTACATCCTGCAGTTTTCACTGTTGTCACTAGGACTAATAATAGTCTAACATTTCCTATTCTGTAGAGAAAGATTATCAGTAGTCTGCTCATTATCAGCACAAAGAGGGTCAAACTGAAAGGAGACACCAGTGTTAATAGATAACACAGAATCCACCAGTCACAAGAGGAGATGTCACAGCTCTCCCTCTCCCCTCCCTGCACAGAAATTTTTCCTAGATCGCACAGCATGACTAGAAAACTCTCCTATAGCAGTCTATGGGACTGAATCAGTCTTAAGGCTCCTATGTGCAGGAAGCTGCTGTAAAGTATCTCTCTGACTGCTGTTAAAGCAGTGCAAGCAAGAATGCAGTCCCCACAATCATATATAGACGACCGAACTGAGAAATCTACAATCAGAAAATAAAAACGGCTAAGAGGAAAAGAATATGGATCAGGGGCTTAATTTAATAAGTAAAAAAAAAAAAAATTGGTGACAGATTTCCTTTAAGAAACTCCACAAAATTAGCTGCAATTAATACCATTCAAACAGTATAGACATATATCAAAGAACAGTCATTTACATCATGGTATATTTTGATGGAGTTTTACTAATTTTTAAACTTCCATATATACATATTAACTTTCATTATGATATTGGTACACAACTTTTCCAATTTATCTTTAGACAAAAAACCTGTGGTTGCATGGTAGATATTCCTAAATCAGGTAACATTCTGGTACTTATTCAAAAGTCCATCATCTCCAATCAAACGAAGCATATTGTAGAATCACAAAGGAGCTGAAGCGGCTTCCTACATATAGAGGTCTAAAAACTCACTCTTTTGCCCATAGGTTACTATGGGTAAAAAGGTGTTTTAGACCTAAACAGGTTCATACATGTGGCCCAAAGTGTGTAACCTGCTATGTTTCAGGGAGGAAAATGCGTCTCCTTAGTCAAGCATGCATACTATAAGTACTGGAATGTTAACTGATTTAGGAACCTCTACGGTGGAACCACAGGTTTTTTGTCTATAGATAAATTGAAAAAGTTGTGTGCCAATATCATGGTGAAAGCTATTATGTACATATGGAAGTTTCAATATTTGTAAAACTCTATCAAAATATACCATGATGTAAATGACTGTTCTCTGATATACAGATATATTATTTGGATGATGACTTTTACATAATAAGTGGGGACCCTATTAATAGCAGTGTTATACCTCTGGGTCATTGGAAAAAAGAAAGAAAGGGTGTAGTTCTCCTATCTGAACATGGTGATAATACCATACCATGTGCACTATATAGGTGGAGATTATGATATGGACCCCAGGACAAAAGTATTTTTTTTTAATTTCTTCACCTGACCAAGAACTCCTGGCCTTTTCTGTCTATAGATCTTGAGTACTGCTTGGTTGCACAGTGGTCTTTAGTAGAATATTGTTGTATCTTGTTAGCTATAGAAGAGTGAATAAATCAAGCAATACGTTTTAAATGCTAATTGAGTATATTTGATGATAAGGTTTTGAGATTACTCTGTAGGAATTGAGCTTGTACTTTCGAAATCTTACCATTAAATATACTAAAAGGTATCGCCTGATTTCTCACTCTTCCGTAATGGTCTCTACAAACCTTCATTGACCTGGTTGTTTTTTGTCTACTCAGATATTTCTACCAATCTGCTAAATATATTTTAGCACATAAAATGGCATTTGTTTTCCTTGTGGATTTCCACTAAGTACTTTGATTTCCTTCCTTCATTCCAAAAACATTCCTACTGGTTCATTGACAGTCTATGAAGTTGTCCCAGGGGACTGAGGATATTGTCAGCAATGTGAAAAACGCAAATACTGTATAACTAATTCTGGCCATGTAGGGAAAACGTTAAACCTAAATTATGGAAAGGTTTCCTTTTTACAGTAAACACCATTAGACTGGGCACCTGTAGAGTTACTCATTTTATTTGATATAATTTTTGAGAAATAAGAGCTTCATAGTTATGGTAAAGTATAAACAGACGAAGAGGTCCACAGACTCTGAGGTAGAGCATCGTGTTGGCCTTGCTAATTTGTAGTGTCATGCTTTGGATTTAGGTCAAAGTCTAATTTGACCTTAGTCCAAGCGCTTTGATTTGGATTGGTCCAAATTAATATTTTGTGATAATACAAAATTGGGGTTAGGGTTTTTACCAATTTTGAATGGGTCTACTTGCCCATTTCTTGGCACTTCCATTTCTGCAGTACAAGTTTTATCTCTGCATGTGGCAATTAGAGATGGGCGAATTTCTCAAAAATTCGATTCGGTGACTTTGCCGAATTTTCCGACAAAATTCGTTTTGGTCCGAATTGCTATGGGACGAATCGCGTTAAAAAACAGCTATTTCCAGGCTGCACAGAGCCTGCAGGGTGCTGTAGAACGTTGTGCCATGCTTAAATATGCAGAGGGAGCTTGGTTTGTGTCACAGCTCTGGTGGATTCGCTGGACCACCGCAAGCGATGGTGTAAGCCACGCCAGGGAGCAGAGTCTAAGTAGCCCCCGGTTTTCACCAGAGCCCGCGGCAAAGCGGGATGGACTTGCTGCGGCGTGAGGCTACCAGGTCGCTACCCCTGACGTGACTTGCTTGCGATGGAGGCCGGGGTATTGCGTGGTACAGAATCGTAATCCAGAGGCGTAATCGGGGACAGGCAGAAGGTCAGGGCAGGCGGCAGAGGTTCGTGGTCAGAGACGGGCAGACGGTCAGGGCAGGCGGCAAACAGGCAAGGTCAGGAAAGTAGCGGCGGACTGGTAAAACGGGTAATCAACAGGACTTCCAAACACTCTCTAGACTAGGGAAAGCACACCAACGAACTGGCAGAGAGTGCTGGGGGGAACCCTTAAATGGCCAGCGCCCGGCAAAGCCCAATTACCGGGGCGTGCCCCTTTTAAATCCAAACCAAAGGGCCCGGGCGCGCCTTAGACAGGGTACACGCGCGGGGTGGGACAAAACAGGTTCAGCGTGCACCGGGGAGCGCGGAGGGGGTAATGGCCGGCGCCGGTCCCCGGGCAGAGGGGGGATGGTGGGGCAGCCGCGGCACCCGCGCCGGCCCCCCTTGGGGCAGGGGGGGGGGCCCCGGGGGGGGCAGCGGCGCCCACGCCAGCCCCTTTAAAGACCCCCCCTTAGGTCTCCCCTCTTTTTTTTGAAACCTAGAGAGGGGGTCGGGTACGGGTTGGGCCTCAGGTTCCCCAAAAGCTCCCCGGCCCAACCCCTTCCAGTCAAAAAGAAGAACCCTTCCCCCTCACTGTCTTCCCCGCCACACCTCCTTGACCTCAAAGATTTATCAGAGTTGGCCACGGGAAAAGGGCGAGACAGATCATGGGAAAAAGCGTTTCAGCACCAAGGCTTGAGAAGGGGTTTAAGCGTTCGGGACACGCAGAGGGGAGGGGAGCGGAATTGTAGGAGCCCGGGGTTTTTAGCGGGGGCCGGGACAGACGGACAGGTTCCCCCCCGGAGCGCGGGGGGTAAGGGGGCCGCGCCGGGACCCGGGCAGCAGAGGGATGGTCGCGGGCACCCCGGGGCACCCGGCCGGACCCCCTGGGGCCCCGGGGAGAAAGAGCCCCGCCCCAGCCCCCATTAAATTTTGGTTTTCTACATGTTGTGTTTTTTGTATATGAGCTGCCGTTTAGAATCGCTTCAATAAAAATTCCCTGGGCATTAAAGGGCAAAACTGACCAAAAATGAAGCGGAAAAGTAGCCTGATAAATATGCCGCGAAAGCTGGAAAAAAACAAGCTGAGGGGTCAGGTGGGAACATCAGGACAGAGGTGGGAGGTAGGAAACAGCCCAGCAGCTAGGCAGAATGAAAAATGACATTCTGGAGGTGGGAAAAACGGGGTGGGCCCCAGAGTGGCAAGACAGGTGTGTAGGGCGGCAGCAGCCACAGCAAGCATGGGGGTCAGACATTGGACAAGACATTTGGGGGGTGGCAAAAACAGAGTAGGCCCCAGGTTTTGGACAAAACAAGTGTGTAGGGCAGGGAGCCCACAGCAGCAGCATGAGGTCAGACAGTGGGACAATGACATTTGGAGGTGGAAAAACAAGAGTAGGCACAGAGTGGCACCATAACACGTTTAGGTCACGGGAGCCCCCACAGGCATGGGGCAGACAGTGGGACAATGAATTCTGGAGGTGGAAAAAACAGGTAGGGCCCCAAGTGGCACCCCAAAAAAAGTTTGAGGTCAGGGAGAGCCACAGCATGAGGTCAGCAGGGCACAAAGAAAATTCTGGGGGTGGAAAAACAGGGGTAGGCCCCCGAGTGACCAAAACAAGTTGTAGGTCAGGCAGCAACCACAGCATGAGGTCGAAGTGCACAATGACATTCTGGAGGGGCAAAAAAAAAGGGGTAGGTACAGAGTGGCACCCTAAACAGTGGTAGGGCACGGCAGCAGCCACAGCATAGGGCAGCAGTGGGACAATGAATTCTGGGGGTGGCAAAAACAGGGTAGGCACAGAGTGGCACCCAAACAAGTGTGTAGGTCAGGGAGCAGCCACCGCATGAGGCAACAGTGGGGACAATGAATTCTGGAGGGGCAAAAAAAGGGGTGGCCACAGTTTTGGGCCAAAGACAGAGTGTGTAGGGCAGGGGAGCAGCCACGCGCAGAGAGGTCAGACGTGGCACAATGACATTCGGAGGTGGGAAAAACAGGGGTAGGCCACAGGTGGCACAAACGAGGGTTTACAGCAGCCCCGCACAGCATGAGGTCAGACGTGGACAATGACTTTGGAGGGGGAAAAAAAAGGGTTTGGCCACAGAGGGCACCATAAAAAGTGTGTAGGTCAAAGCACCCACAGCTGAGGCAACAGTGGGACAATAATTCTGGAGGTGGCAAAAAAGGGTAGGCCCCAGAGTGGCACAAAACAAGTGTGAGGGCAGGGGACAGGCCCCAGCATGAGGTCGACAGTGGCACAATAATTTGGAGGGGGGCAAACAGGGTAGGCACGAGTGGAACAAAAAGTTGTAGGTCAGGGGAGCAGCCACCCGCATGAGGTCAGACTTTGGGACAATGACTCTGGAGGGGGCAAAAAAAAGGAGGCCCAGAGTGGCACAATACAAGTGTTAGGTCGGAGCAGCCACAGCAGCAGAGGTAGACGTGGCAAATACATTCTGGAGGGCAAAAACAGGGTAGGGCCCCAAGTGGCACAATACAGGTGTGTGGTCAGGGCAGAGACAGCAGCAGCAGAGGTCAGGCAGTGCAAATGAACATGTGGAGTTTACGGCATCAACACAGCAGCAGCTGAGGTTAGAGATGGCACAATCCTTTGGAGTGCAAAAAGAGTAGGCCCCGAGTGGCACAATGACAAAAAATGGAGGTGACGGCAGCAACAGCATGAGGTCAAGATGGCCAAAGACAGGGTTGGAGGTTTACCGCAGCAGCAAAAACAGCAGCAGCCATGAGGGCAGAGAGTGGCACAATGACCAGCGTGGGTGTCACGGCACCAGAAAAAGCAGCAGCATATGAGGTTTAAGAGTGGCACAAAGATATTCTGGAGGTGGCAAAACAGTAGTAGGGCCCCAGAGTGGGACAATGAAGAAATGGAGGTGACGGGAGCAACAGCATGAGGTCAGAAAAGGGCACAATGACAGGGTGTGGAGGTGACCGCAGCAGCAACAACAGCGCAGCAGCATGAGGTCAGAGAGTGGCACAATGACAAGCGTGGATGCCGGCCCAGCAACAGCGCAGCATCTGAGGTCATAGAGTGGGAAATGACGAATGTGGAGGTGGGGGGCAATACCCGTCCCCGGTAAGATGGGTTGGGGGCAGATGGAGAAACTGTCAGCGGGTTTTTGGGAAAGGCGGGTGGCGGGATCAAATAGTGTTGAGGGAGGTAGTTTTAACCCCGATCATTTCTCACAGTTTGGGTGGGCGTATGGTGATGTAGTCTGAGCCCCAAACATTGGGGTGGGGAAATCCTGGCCATCCACGCCCGTTTATCTTTACAAAGGTCAGTCATTCCCATTACCCGTGGACAAGTGGGTTCTCCTTGGGGTAAAGATACCCCCCCGCACGAAAACCCCGCTTGATGCCACATATGGCCCTTGGGAGGCGTTTTCCACTTCAAACTCGGAATTGTGGCCCAATAGTTTGGCTCCCGTTTCCCCGGGGGCTTCTAATGGGGGGGGCAGGGGGCTGTCCAAGTAGGGCCCCACCCGTTGGTTTAGGGGGCCCCGGGCCTGCTGCTGCTGCTGCCGCAACTACCTCCCCACTAGGCGGGGGAAAAGGGAAACTGCTCATCAGTGAGTCAGATTAGGTTTCTGCTGATGGAGCTGGTACTGCTCCTACTCCCCCCCTTTCCCCAGCGCCGGGCAGTAGTAATGAGCGTGAAGAAACCCCCCTTCAGACCTGTCAGAGGAGGGGGCGATGCCGCACATAGGCAGCGGCCCAAATGACTCGGGGGATTTCCCTAAAGTATTTGAGTTTGTCTCCCTCTCGCGCGGGAAAGGTCCCCTTTTTGGCCCGTTAGCGAGGGTCCAATAGGGTGGAGGGCAGAAGTCACCCTCTGCTGGGTGGGGGTTTGGGTGCATTACTAGGCAAATCAGCATGCTGCAGGCCCTTGACAAGTGACTCTGTAGGGACCCCTGCCTCCATCTCCACTGTATATTGCCACGGTGGTTGCGGCTCATCTGCCTCGTCTTCCTCATCTCCATCTGCCTCCTCCAGCTGGTCCTGCTCCTCCTCTCTTGTCACCTGGGTAGAAAATCCACTCATTTCACCAGACAATGCTTCTGCTCCAATGTCCTCCACCACCAGTTCAGTCCCCACCGGACTCATGTGGCCGCGAGATGTAGTCGCCACAACTCCACTCCCCAGCCCCGACAGATTTTTCAGCATCTGTTCCAGGACATGAAGCATTGGAATGACGTTATTCATCCCGTAGTCCTGGCGACTGACAAATAACGTCGCCTCTTCGAATGGCCTCAGCAAACAGCAGGTGTCACGCATGAGCTGCCACTGGCTGACATCAAAGTTACACAGGGGAGTACTCCTGTCCGCCTGGATCATCAAAAAATCGTTAATGGCCTTTCTCTGTTCATACAGTCAGTCCAACATGTGTCGGCTGGAATTCCAACAGGTGGAAACATCGCTTATCAGAGTGTGTTCTGCCGCTGCAACTCAAGGAAGGTGTTCCTGGCTTTGTAGGAATGGATAGAGTGCATGCACAGTTTCCTGGCCATTTTCAGAATCTTCTGAAGATCGGTGGAAGACTTCAGGAACCTTTTCACAACCAGATTGAACACGTGCACCATGCAGGGCGCATGGACCATCCCTCCAGCGCGGACACCATGTTACTCCCATTGTCTGTCACCATGGTCCCGATTTGCAGTTGGCGTGGAGAAAGCCACACATCGATGTCTTGCTGCATGACGCGGAGCAGTTCCTCCCCTTTGTGACTTCGTTCACCGAGGCAAGCCAGGTGTAGAACTGCGTGACACCGCTGTGCCTTACACATGTGTTATGATGGAGCAGTACGTGTGGAGGCTGAGATGATGGTGGTGGTGGAGGAGGAGGAGGCGGACATTGGCGCAGGAGCCGCAGTTTGACAACTTGGAGGAGAAAGCGCCGTATCCTGTCCAAGTTGTTGGTGTGCCTGGGCAGGAAGCAAATTCACCCAGTGGGCCATAAAGGACATGTACTGGCCCTGAACGTAGTTACAGCTCCAGAAGTCCGCACTGCCGTGCACCTTGGAACAAACCGATAGGTTCAAGGACTGGCCCACCTTCTGTTCTACATATTTATGAAGTGCTGGTACTGCCTTTTTGGAAAAGAAATTATGGCTTGGAACTCTCCATCTCGGCTTGGCACAAGCCATTAGTTCTCTGAACGGTGCAGAGTCCACCATTTGGAAAGGGAGGGACTGCAGTACCAACAACTTGTACAGGAGCACGGTCAGCTCCTGCACCTTAGGATGGTTGGACGCATACTGTTGTCTATTTGCAATCGCCTTGCTGAACAACTGCTGGCGCCATGAGTAGCGAGGAGCAGGAGCATCTGGACCAGTCGATGATGGCAAAGAGAAATCGCTCCTTTCTGCTGATGGAGCTGGTACTGCTCCTACCTCCCCACCTTTCCCCAGCAGCCGCGGCAGTAGTACGTGAGCGCTGAAGAACCCCCCGTTCAGACCTGTCAGAGGAGGGACGATGCCGCACATAGGCAGCGGCCAACTGACTACGGAGGATTTCCCTAAAGTATTTGAGTTTGTCATCCCTCTCAGCGGCTGGGAAAAGGCTCCCATTTTGGCCCGTTAGCGAGGGTCCAATAGGGTGGAGGGCCAGAAGTCATCCCTCTGCTGGATGGTGACTATTCGGCTGTCATTAGCTAGGCAAATCAGCATGCTGCAGGCCATCTGCACAAGTGACTCTGTAGGACTCCCTGCCTCCATCTCCACTGTATATTGCCACGGTGGTTGCGGCTCATCTGCCTCGTCTTCCTCATCTCAATCTGCCTCCTCCAGCTGGTCCTGCTCCTCCTCTCTTGTCACCTGGGTAGAAAATCCACTCATTTCACCAGACAATGCTTCTGCTCCAATGTCCTCCTCCTCCAGTTCAGTCCCCACCGGACTCATGTGGCCGCGAGATGTAGTCGCCACATCTCCTGTCCCCTGCCCAGACAGATTTTTCAGCATCTGTTCCAGGACATGAAGCATTGGAATGACGTTATTCATCCCGTAGTCCTGGCGACTGACAAATAACGTCGCCTCTTCGAATGGCCTCAGCAAACAGCAGGTGTCACGCATGAGCTGCCACTGGCTGACATCAAAGTTACACAGGGGGAGTACTCCTGTCCGCCTTGATCATCAAAAAAATCGTTAATGGCCTTTCTCTGTTCATACAGTCAGTCCAACATGTGTAGGCTGGAATTCCAACGGGTGGAAACATCGCATATCAGAGTGTGTTCTGCCGCTGCAACTCAAGGAAGGTGTTCCTGGCTTTGTAGGAATGGATAGAGTGCATGCACAGTTTCCTGGCCATTTTCAGAATCTGCTGAAGATCGGTGGAAGACTTCAGGAACCTTTTCACAACCAGATTGAACACGTGCACCATGCAGGGCGCATGGACCATCCCTCCAGCGCGGACACCATGTTACTCCCATTGTCTGTCACCATGGTCCCGATTTGCAGTTGGCGTGGAGAAAGCCACACATCGATTTCTTGCTGCATGACGCGGAGCAGTTCCTCCCCTGTGTGACTTCGTTCACCGAGGCAAGCCAGGTGTAGAACTGCGTGACACCGCTGTGCCCTACATGTGGTATGATGGAGCAGTACGTGTGGAGGCTGAGATGATGGTGGTGGTGGAGGAGGAGGAGGCGGATATTGGCGCAGGAGCCGCAGTTTGACAACTTGGAGGAGAAAGCGCCGTATCCTGTCCAAGTTGTTGGTGTGCCTGGGCAGGAAGCAAATTCACCCAGTGGGCCATAAAGGACATGTACTGGCCCTGAACGTAGTTACAGCTCCAGATGTCCGCACTGCCGTGCACCTTGGAACAAACCGATAAGCTCAAGGACTGGCCCACCTTCTGTTCTACATATTTATGAAGTGCAGGTACTGCCTTTTTGGAAAAGAAATTATGGCTTGGAACTCTCCATCTCGGCTTGGCACAAAGCCATTAGTTCTCTGAACGGTGCAGAGTCCACCATTTGGAAAGGGAGGGACTGCAGTACCAACAACTTGTACAGGAGCACGGTCAGCTCCTGCACCTTAGGATGGTTGGACGCATACTGTTGTCTATTTGCAATCGCCTTGCTGAACAACTGCTGGCGCCATGAGTAGCGAGGAGCAGGAGCATCTGGACCAGTCGATGATGGCAAAGAGAAATCGCTCCTTTCTGCTGATGGAGCTGGTACTGCTCCTACCTCCCCACCTTTCCCCAGCAGCCGCGGCAGTAGTACGTGAGCGCTGAAGAACCCCCCGTTCAGACCTGTCAGAGGAGGGACGATGCCGCACATAGGCAGCGGCCAACTGACTACGGAGGATTTCCCTAAAGTATTTGAGTTTGTCATCCCTCTCAGCAGCTGGGAAAAGGCTCCCATTTTGGCCCGTTAGCGAGGGTCCAATAGGGTGGAGGGCCAGAAGTCATCCCTCTGCTGGATGGTGACTATTCGGCTGTCATTAGCTAGGCAAATCAGCATGCTGCAGGCCATCTGCACAAGTGACTCTGTAGGACTCCCTGCCTCCATCTCCACTGTATATTGCCACGGTGGTTGCGGCTCATCTGCCTCGTCTTCCTCATCTCCATCTGCCTCCTCCAGCTGGTCCTGCTCCTCCTCTCTTGTCACCTGGGTAGAAAATCCACTCATTTCACCAGACAATGCTTCTGCTCCAATGTCCTCCTCCTCCAGTTCAGTCCCCACCGGACTCATGTGGCCGCGAGATGTAGTCGCCACATCTCCTGTCCCCTGCCCAGACAGATTTTTCAGCATCTGTTCCAGGACATGAAGCATTGGAATGACGTTATTCATCCCGTAGTCCTGGCGACTGACAAATAACGTCGCCTCTTCGAATGGCCTCAGCAAACAGCAGGTGTCACGCATGAGCTGCCACTGGCTGACATCAAAGTTACACAGGGGAGTACTCCTGTCCGCCTTGATCATCAAAAAAATCGTTAATGGCCTTTCTCTGTTCATACAGTCAGTCCAACATGTGTAGGCTGGAATTCCAACGGGGGGAAACATCGCATATCAGAGTGTGTTCTGCCGCGGCAACTCAAGGAAGGTGTTCCTGGCGTTGTAGGAATGTATAGAGTGAATGCACAGTTTCCTGGCCATTTTCAGAATCTTCTGAAGATCGGTGGAAGACTTCAGGAACCTTTTCACAACCAGATTGAACACGTGCACCATGCAGGGCGCATGGACCATCCCTCCAGCGCGGACACCATGTTACTCCCATTGTCTGTCAACATGGTCCCGATTTGCAGTTGGCGTGGAGAAAGCCACACATCGATTTCTTGCTGCATGACGCGGAGCAGTTCCTCCCCTGTGTGACTTCGTTCACCGAGGCAAGCCAGGTGTAGAACTGCGTGACACCGCTGTGCCTTACACATGTGGTATGATGGAGCAGTACGTGTGGAAGCTGAGATGATGGTGGTGGTGGAGGAGGAGGAGGCGGATATTGGCGCAGGAGCCGCAGTTTGACAACTTGGAGGAGAAAGCGCCGTATCCTGTCCAAGTTGTTGGTGTGCCTGGGCAGGAAGCAAATTCACCCAGTGGGCCATAAAGGACATGTACTGGCCCTGAACGTAGTTACAGCTCCAGATGTCCGCACTGCCATGCACCTTGGAACAAACCGATAAGCTCAAGGACTGGCCCACCTACATATTTATGAAGTGCTGGTACTGCCTTTTTGGAAAAGAAATTATGGCTTGGAACTCTCCATCTCGGCTTGGCACAAGCCATTAGTTCTCTGAACGGTGCAGAGTCCACCATTTGGAAAGGGAGGGACTGCAGTACCAACAACTTGTACAGGAAGCACAGTCAGCTCCTGCACCTTAGGATGGTTGGACGCATACTGTTGTCTATTTGCAATCGCCTTGCTGAACAACTGCTGGCGCCATGAGTAGCGAGGAGCAGGAGCATCTGGACCAGTCGATGATGGCAAAGAGAAATCGCTCCTTTCTGCAGAGGTGGTGGAGCCTTGACTGGCTGCACTGGCATACGTGCCATGGGCGTGCGTGCTGTTGCTGGGGCGGCAGGAGGACCACCAATCTGAACCATTTCCCCCAGGCCCCCGGAGGTGATCTGCATGTGTTGACCAGGGTGTGGTGCCAAGTTAGCTCCGGCCACATTATTTCTGCCCACAATTCTACATATACCCATATTCGGCCCTTCATTTTCTTAGCAAAGAACTGCCACACAGTGGGTAGCGATTTTCCCGCCCAACGCTCCGCATGAGTGACTACTGCCGCCGCCCCCTCCGACCCCCTGTCCCTATTTTCTAGGACCTACGAACGGGTTTTCTACCCAGGGGCCACTTGGCTCCCGACCTACACTCTGCTACCCGGACTCACGGCCAACACAACCCTTCGGCGGCCCGCTCCCTGATGCGCAAGGACGCCCTCTTCTCCTGAAAAAGAGAAGCCCTTGTTCACCGGCTACATCATCACAATTTGTTTTTCATCGTCATGCGTCCTCATCACCGGGGTTTGGGAGCAGAGCTGACCCTCACAACATGACCTCCCGCCCCTCAAAATCTATATTTGCCGCCTACTGCAAGAAGCAGGGATATTGGCCCCATTTCTTTGCGCCCAAATAGTGGACTCCCTCCCAAATTGTTCTCCCCGCATATTGGCGCGAGCCCAGAAACCCAAAAGTAGATCTCGGCTGAGGGAACCCGGTGGGCAGAGGGGGTTGGGACAGGTGGGGGCCGTGGGCGCTCCGGGCCATGCCAACTAAGGGTTGTTTGGGCGTTCCCCCCGACTCTTGGCTGGGGGTTTCGAATTCATCTGGGAGGAAATGTGACCTAGTCAAACCAATCAAAAACCTTGGTTGCTGAAAACACACCGGGTGCTAATGACAGTGGCAGTTTTGGCCTCACCGACTGCCCCTGTGCGAGTCCCCTTTCTGTCGGGACGGGCCGTCCGGAAAATTTGTGCCATGCCACTTTTCAGGGGAAGAGGCCCCACCCTCTGTTACATACTGTTTGTAAAAAAATTACAGACACGTTTTATGAAGATATTGTATTGATAAATAACACCCTGTTTGACTCCAAATGAACCCACTAACAAGCTTGGGTAACCCTTGGATATAAATTGCGCTCCACAAATGGCCAGGAAAAATTTACTTGTATGTGCCGTTTAAAAACACTGTGTATTTTACTGAATATAAAAGCGGAAACAGGTTTAATTAACCTTCGGATATGAATTATGCTACAGGCAAAATTTCTTCTTTGGCAGTGATAAAGAAAGTTTCTTTTACTAAGTACAACTGCAGAAAAATACTTAGTTAACCCTTGGATGTGAATTGCGCAAAAGAAATATGCTGCCAACAATTACCAGCTTTGTAGCGTGTTAAAACGCCATGTATTTTACGGAACACAACAACAAAAAAACTTGTAATTAACCTTCGGATATGAATTATGCTACAGACAAAATTTCTTCTTTGGCGGTGAAAAGGAACGTTTCTTTTAGTGACCACAACAGCAGAACAACGCTTAATTAACCCCTGGATCTAAATTGCGCAAGAGAAATGAGCAACTAAAAATGAAGTGGTATTTGTATTGTAAAAACGCTGTTTCTTTAACTGAATACAACAGGAACAGGCTTAGATAACCCTTGGATATTCAATGTGCTCAAGAACTGAGCAGATAGCATTAAAATGTATATGCAGCTGCATTGGACGCACACTGGACTTCAGTTCCAATATCCCACAAAATCATAATTAGAACGTAAGAGAAGCAGTCTCTGAGACAAGCTGAGATACCCCCCAAAAATCGCTGTATAAAAGTGAGTTCTTTAGTATGAGATATCAGCAGCAGCACGTTCCCTAATCAGTACAGTGAGAGCGGTATGAGCTCACAGCGTCGTGCCCGGACTTATATAGTGCGGTGACGTCACAGAATCCCGCCAGTCTCTGATTGGCTTCATCTCTGCACATGTCATGTAGGCTATGCCCTTCTTCCTCCCAGAGTTCTTTGCCCCATGTAACGCCATGTGCTCGCAGCCATTTTATCAATCGAAAACACGCTTCATTCCCGCGAATCACCCCAAACTTCAACTTTGTTCAGAATCGAAGTTTTCCTGAAATTCTAAACGAATTCCACTTCGTTTGAATCAATTCGCCCATCTCTAGTGGCAATAGCAAAACTGGAGGTACAGATGTAATTAAATATAGTAACTCCTGGTGTGAAGAGACCCTTTGCACAAGACTAAAGATTAATACCACTGGTACAAGATAAGTATTTCTAGTTACACAACTTTTAAAGAAGGTTATAATTAATTATAAGTAATTGAGGTAAAATGTGAAAATTGGAGATTTCATGTAATCAAAAGACAATATACTAAATGCATAGAAAACATTAAAAGTATAATTAAATTACTCAGAGCTTTGTAACGCAATACATTCCAATGTTCATTTATATTTCATTTTACACATTAAAAATATTTTGACAATGCAAGGATTATTTAATTAGCTCGCCTATGATTAAATTTAGTGGAGAAACATGTGAACACGCTGTGAGAAAAACCATTAAAAATTGTAATACGATTTTAATTTACTTCAGGATGCCTCTTCTCTCTTTTCAGTTCCTACACTACCAGCTTAAATGGGAATTTGAGAAGTATTGATAAAATGTAAAAAACATTAAAGGGGTTCCTTACAGGAACTACCTCTTTATGTTAAAAATGTCTCCAACTATTTTTGTGTAAATGGTTTTCCTGCAGCTGTGACTCCATTACACTGTGGTGAAAAAAACAATAAGGGTGACATGTATGAACGGGGCTGCGCCAGAATTCTGGCTTCAAAAGGCTGTAGAAGACCAGTTCTACAGATGTATGACCAGGGTAAAGGTGGTGCCTGAGCCTGAGTTGTCGTATTGGCACTAGACTGCGTCTGTATGTATGACCTGCAGAAGAACAGGTTTATATATTCTGGCGCAGTCTATACTACCTTAAAACAATTTAGAACTGGTCTATCATACATGTCGCCTTAAATGTCTGGTTTTCTAGCAGCACCACCACCGGAGAAATAAAGCATTACAGTTTTGCTTAGGTTCTCAACACTTTTTATAGCCAATAATAGATGAGGGTCCTGAATGGGTTTTACTCTCTATTAATTCAGAATTACCTATTCTATTATTTATTATTTTTTCTTTTCCAGATAACTCAGGAGTAACAGTTATTGAAATCTTACTCACAAATCAATAATGAAAGTGGCGATTTGTAATAAGTCTTATTCTGAAAAAATCTTTTCTGCTTGATAAGCAGGGAGGTTTTTTTTTCTGAATAAGACAACATTCTCACCTAGCCTCCTACTCTGACTTTTTTTTCTCAATTCACTGATATAATCCATTCTCCATGAACCAGACATGCACATGAATTAGGCATCACTGAGAGATCAGGTTACAGCTGCTGCCCTAAGAGGTCTATGGAGGGGGGGGGGAGAGAAGTAGAATATAGCAACTGCAGAAAGAGATAGGCAGAGACCCACCAGGACCAGGACACTGGTGTTCCTGGTAAATGTTCTAGCTCACCCAAATGCTAGATTTACAGCAACACTGCTATTTACTGATGTATACTGTCCTCCATCCTGCTACTGCTTCTATTGATGTGCTACAGAGTAAGGGCTTGTTCACACGACGTTTTTGTGATCCGTTTTACGGATCCGTTTTACGGATCCGCAAAACGGATCTAACAATTTTCAGTGTGATTAACATTGCTTTCAATGCCAAAAGCGCATTGCTGTTCACACTAGTGATCGCCGATGCGCTTTTCGCGATCCGCTTTTCGGATCCGTTTTTAGAATTGACATGTCAATTCTTCTTGCCTTTTACGCAAGAGAAATCCCCATAGGAAATTAATGGAGTGCGTTTTTTGGCATCCTGGAAAGCGGATCCAAAAGCGCAGCATACATTTGGGTGCGTTTTGGATCCGATTTCGATGCCAAAAACGCATCTGTAAAACGCATTGGATTTAAATTAAATATAAAATTTGAATATTATGTTTGGGTTATATACAGTAAATGTATATAAATATATATTTATATAAATGTATAAAATTATATATATATATAATAGTATATATATATATATATATATATATATATATATATATATATATATATATTATATATATATATATTATATATATAAAAATATATATACTTTTGTATAGTATTTATATATAATATAAATGTATATAATATTATAAATATATTTAATAGTATATAAATGTATATTTTTATAAATATATATATATGTATACTAAATATATATTTAGTTTATAAATATTTAGTTTATAAATGATTGTTATTAATTCATTACATGGGGTGGGTTTGAAAACTATTGATTGATTTAAAAAAAAAAATAGGGGGGCGGGTTCTAAAATCATAGGTGTATGTACAGTTGATTGACACTAGGTAAAAAAAGGTTTTTTTCTTGGTCAATGATAGGTTATATTATAATTAAATTTCAGTTTGATAGGTTGATTTAAATAAAGTATTGAAAAAACGGATCCAAAAAACAGATCTGTAAAACGCATGCAAAACGCATCCAATACGCATCCAAAAAAGGATCAGCTGTTGCGTTTTCTGGATCCGCTTTTTGGATGCAGTTTGCATCCAGTTTTCACAGATTAAAAACGGATCCGTAAAACGCATCCAAAACGGACCCAAAACGTCGTGTGAACAAGCCCTAAGGAGGAGGACCTTTTCTTTACTCTATGTTCTGTGCATGGTATATATCTTCAGCCTTATCCTACTCTGTAAATGAGTCCTAGGAAAACTCACTATGAGAAAAAGAGTCTGCAAACATGAAAACGAAATGTAGGGTAGAAATCATACACTCCTCTTGTACACCCAGTGATGGCTGATTCTAAAAATTCACCTGAATTGATAGTTACATTTAACGGGTTTCTAGCAGTGTTTAAAATGTTCTATAATTTTCTAGTATAATTAAAGCTTCAGATTAGTCCCCTGTGTACTGAGAAATGAGAGGAGTGTGCCTGCTTGTGGAAGATGTATTGAGAAAGAAAAACTCCAGACAAATTTTTTTTTATCTCACAGTATATGAATTCCTTCTTTTGTACAATTTGCATTCACCTTGACAAACTATTGTGTATCTATTAGTTCATAATGTATATTTCTCCTGACACATCTTGTCATGTCAACAAATATCATACTCCACCCCAATACTACAGTCTTCGTTTGTGGCAGCCAAGTTAATGGATACATGCATAGATAAGAGATTTCTACAAGAAATATGTGAATGATGGAAAATACAGGACAAAGCTACAGCAGGTGTTAGTGGAGTAGTTGCACCCATGCCCAAAGAAGACACCTTAGAGTGTGTTACCTCAAATTACAATGGCCTCAGGATACAATATTTTTACCATACCATGTTCTTTCTTGGGACATTGTATATTAAAACCCCTCTCACCATAGAATCTCACAGACACTGCTGATGTGCGGCTCATGTGATTGAGGGAAGATCCAACCAATTATCATGAACATTCTACTTGTAAAAACTCTGCAGTAGTGAGGTGCATGCAGTGATTGGGGGTCTAGTAGCGCCTCTCTACAGTACAGTGAGGTACTGCATGCCTGTACTGCTCTTACATGTATTAGTGAGGTGCATGCAGTGATTGGCAGTCTAGTAGCCCCTCTCTAGTGTACAGTGTGGTACTATATGTCCTGTACTGCTCTTACTTGTATTAGTGAGGTGCATGTAGTGACTGGAGGTCTAGTGCTGCCTCTCTATAGTACAGTGCGGTACTACATGTCCTTACATGTATTAGTGAGGTGCATGCAGTGATTGGAGGTCTAGTAGCGCCTCTCTACATTACATTGCGGTACAACATGTCCTGTACTGCTCTTACATGTATTCTTGAAGTGCATTAAGTGATTGAGGGTCTAGTAGCGCTCTCTTTAAAATACAATGCCGTACTACATGTTCTGTACTACCCTTTACATGTGTCAGGATGATCGGCTCCATGGACACCATGTGAGGGCCCCATTTTCTTTTACCTGGTGCATTATGCATAAAGTACATGATCCAAATAAACTCCTGTCCTCAACAAAGAAAGTGATTCACAGTTTCCAGCAGCTCTTTCTGACAGTTATCTGCATGAACTTGCTTAATCTATGTTAATTATCTGCTTACTTTTCTATAGTGTTCATTATGCATTATGTTGCTTTTTTGGGGCTTCAGAACCAATTACCAATTTTGTGTAGAGTTATGGTTTCAACATACAGTGGTTGTCCCGGGAACCAATTAATATTCTATATTTAAGGACCACTGTATTACAAATGACACCTGGTAAGTGGAGGGCATTGTGAAAATGTTTGCCCAGAAGCTTACAGTTTTGCCTCTGGTTACATTCACTACAACTCCATAAGATCACAGAAGACATTAGGAGCATGTTTTATTCATATAATCTTTTTGTAGGTCTTTGCACAGAGCATTGTATATTAACAATATATTTTTCACTATATTTTTAGATATTTTTTCTCTTAAGCCTTATATGTGTTTCTTAATCAAAATGGCTGCTTGTGAATATTTAATAGGAGTTCGGGCACTTTTCAGCTCCTTTAGAATACATAATTTAGCAGCTTTCTCTACATAGCTGACTACATACTGATTGTCATATAACCAATTCACTGTTGAGGAACAAGAAACTTGTCATAGCTAACAATGATTAGAATTTGAAAAACAGTGGCATACAGAGACAGCCCATGTGGCACCTAAAAAGAAGAATTTAATCCTAATTCTTGGCCATACATCAAAGAACAGATCCTATAATATTAGCAAATAAGCATGTGGGAAATTAACCCAGGGGTTACGGAAAGAGAGAAAACGGGGGATGCAAAAAACTAAGGGCGACATGTATGAGCGGGACTGCGCCAGTATTCCGGCATAATTTGCACTGTCGTAGCCCAGTTCTATGGATGTATGAACTACAAACGTTGGCGCAGTCGCGCCAGCTCCGACACTTTGTAATGCGCCAAAGATGTGGGGGCGTTCTGGGGGTGTTTTCCATCACATTCGTAGGATTAAACACATTTATGAATGTTGGACACCAAAAATAGGCGCATAACTGTCAGAACAGCCAGGCCAAGATAAAAGTGGTCTGGAGGACAAAATTGTCGTCAAATCAATGAACTGCAGAAGAACAGGTTCATACATTTGGTTCTACACTGCTTTAAAGCTATTTAGAACTGGCCTGTCAGCATCGAAGTTCATTCATGTCACCCTAAATATATATTCTAGATGCTTTATGTTGCAGTGGCGCCAACCAGCACTAACTGAGGGGCCTCATTTTAATCAGTGCCATTGAGACCTCTAACCTCTATGTGCCCCTCTGGTGACACGTGCTTTTTGCATTAGAGGGGTTTTCTCACCATGCTGCTTCACTGAGTTTTTGCTGTTTTGAACTTACTCTGTCTCCTCAGGCTGTGGGTGATTTTGCAGCAGTGATTAGCATATTCAGCTTCTAGTCACCTATTACTCTGACAGTGCAGGAGATTTTTATCTATAACAAGATTACAGATAAAGCCATGCTTTTCAGTCCTCACATCACATGTACCTTTTGGTTAGTGAAGTTAATCTTGTTAGATATTAGTTTGCTTTGATCTCACCCTGTCCTTGGGGTGATGCCACTGCCTGCTCTCTGCTCTTAGCTAATCAGATAACAGATGTCCTTGCTCTCAGCTAATCAGACAACAGATGTCCATATGGTATGTAGATTACCACAGAAACCTGTGTACACTTCAGAACATATGCAAAAGACTTATCTCATGACTAAAGTAAAATCTGTAACCAATGTATTTAGAAAAAGTCTTCATTTAACTGTCCCATTATCTGTAGTGCTGTTCTTATGTTACTTCATTTAGAAATATATGGCTGAATTAGTCAGCTGGGTGTTACCATTCCAGGTTTTCAAAGGGGTGTGTCCCAGCAAACACTGACTATCAGCACTGATTGGACAATGTGCAGAGACACATTTAAGGAAAGGGCCGGACTGAGACTAAAAAGCAGCCCTGGCACAAACCCCCCACCATCACACATACAATAAAGACCTCCAAATTCTGCATTGGTCACACACCTCACCTTGTTTTAAAATAAACAACACCATTTACACAAGTGAGAAAGTAAAAGTGTTGCATAAAAGCCCTTAATCACAGGGTAAGGAACAGGCGCACATTCGCTTTTGCAATCCTGGACAAGTATACACTACCACTATATAAGTACCAGTATAACCTACAATACCACAGAGGAGTCGGTCGCCAGTTCAGGTTGCCATCACATGATCCAACACAGAAGCTAAATAAACACTAACACCCAGACCACCCTAAAAACATCTTCTAGCCTTGACTCTTCCCTGCAGAATTTACTACACAAACAGACTCCTCACTTTTCCAGTACCTTCGTACCTGTACCTATCTCTATACAAACTCCCCATCCATAGCACCCCAAATGGTTATAATGAGCCGCTGGTGCTTAAGACAGTAAAAGTTCTCCCAGACCAGTATGGGACTCCCATTTGCGCACCCAGTTTTAGTCTTTTTTTGTGTCCCTAAATAGTAGGTAGGTAAACACCAATATAGTAGGTAGGTACACCCCCCAAATTAGGTTGGTAGATATGTAGACGCACTTGTAGACAGGTAGGCCCCCTCATTAAATAGGTATGTAGGTTGGCCCCCATTGGATAGGTGTATAGGTCGCCATTAGGTAGGTAGGTAGGTATACTGGCTGCCGCAGTAGACTGGTAGGTATATAATCCCCCAGTAGGAAGGTAGGTACAGGTCCCCAAAGTGGGTGGGGTTTTGTGCCCCCAAATTAGCTAGGTACATAGGCCAGCCAGTATGTAGCTAGGTATATACAAAACTCCCCCCCCCCAAATTCCCCCAGTAAAAACAGTTCACTTTAAAAGTTGTGCCCTTTGCGGGCCCGGGGAGGGAACCCACGGGTTGCCCTTGTTCTAAAACTGGTAGAGGGGCCCCGGGAAATTTGGGTTTTGGCCCACTTGGAATGTACTCAATTGGGCAGATTGCTAGTCTGGGCCTATTTGGGGGAAAAAATTTTTAAAAATTTTCATAAAAAAATACTAGATTTATTTGAACAAATTTCCCGGGAAATTTACCCCCAAAAGTTCTCTTTAAAAAAAACCAAAATTGCTGGTATGAATGTAAAAAAAATAGATATTGTATACCCTTAATTTGTCCTTGAGAACAGACCAAGGCTACAGGAACTACACTATTTGCTTCAAACACCTTGTATGGACACAGCATGCATATATATTACTCTACATTATGTATGTATACCTTGTCACTGGACATGATCTACTGTGGCCCTTTGAGTTTTAAAAAATTAGTACTTTGACCCCAAGAGTCTATCAAATTGTCCATTTTCAAATAGTTTTTTTCAAACCCAAACCCCCAAAAATCCTATAAATGTTTTAAAAAAAATTTTAAAACAAAAAACATATTTGTACATTGCAACAAAAGTAAACCAATGTGCTGCTTATTTTTAAAAGTCCCAAAAAGGAAAGATAGTTGAAGCGATTTGGGGGCAAGGAGGTAGCATGTGACATCTGGTTGAGGAACAACCTCGGGCCTCTGGCCTGCAGGCTGGTGGAGTTAAGAGTAACAGGAGTTGACATAGAGGTTCTCCAGTGGGAAGAGAACCTGCACTGTACACGTTATGAGAGCATCAAGCTTGACAAGTTGTGGGGAGGCTTCAGCAAGGTCAGCTGCAGCAAGATCACATCTCTATGATTTTTTTAAACCCAAGAAAAAAATCTAGTTCAAAACTTCTGGTTGAGGGGAGAAGGGGCCCGCTAAAAAAGGGAAAGGGTTTGGGGAAAAATGTGTAGGTGTAAAATCTAATAGGTTTGATTTTTTTCCCTAAACGAGTTACAAATAGGTCTGTCTGAACTGAATGCAACTTATTAAAATGATGTCCCTGTATTAGATTACGTTCTGTTGAATTTTACACTGGGCTCTTAAACAACCTCTGTATAGTAACATGTAGTAAATAATTCTACTTTATAGTAAATTTCTGAATTAGTTTCCCATAAAATTCCATCACTGAGCTGGTTTCCGGTGGGCCGGGCAAAAAATGAAAACCCTTCAGCTTTTTAATAAGCTTTCAAATGTTTATTTTTCTCTTTGCTAATATTTCCTTTGATTTTATGCCTCTGTTGTTCTCCTAGAATGTTCATTTTTTCCCAGAAAAACTTTGCCCCAATTTTTAATGATCATTCTTTAAATGCCAATTTTTTTAAAAAACAAATAAAATTTTAAAAATAATAGTTACATTTTTCTGTTAGTTACATAGTTCCCGGGGTTTTGCTTAGCCCTTTTGGCCCAAATAAAATTTGACCATTCCCAGTTTAAATTTTTATTTATCATTCTTTGGTAAATTTAAATTTAAAAACCTTTAAATTTAACCATTTCTAAATTAGATAGGCATTGGCTTTTTTTTTGAATGCTTTTCATAGTATCCACTTTTAAATGTTTTTAAAAGGGGGTTTTCCCAAAAAAAGTAAAAATTGATGTGGGAAGTTTAAAAATTAAATAAAAAAACATTTTCACCTTTCCCATATTATTAAAATTTTCGCAGGGTTTTTTTTTTAGCTGCTCCTTTAGTGATCCATTGTTTACAGCTAAATCTCCGGGGGGTTTAACAAACCGGGGGGCTGAGAGTTTCCCTGGGTCCGGGTTTTCCACCAAAAAGCTCAGACCCCCACCTCTCTTTTTCAGGTAGCTATGAGTGTTCAAAACCCGGGTACTGTCATTTTTACTCCGGGTTTTTGGGGCCCTTGTTAGTAATAAATCAAAGAGTGAAAAATAAAAAAGAAAACCTCAATCGGGCCCTGTGCTTTGATAAAGAGGGGGAATTTAAACCCAAAGGGAACTCTTGTGTTTGTAAAGCAAAAAATGTTACCTCTGAGCAAACCAGTTTTTAGCTACTTAAAAAATTTTTACAAATAACAGACCCCCTTTGGGCCAAACAAGGGGGAAAAAGGCTGGTGATGAAATCCTGCTGGGTCCATAAATATGAAATTTCCCAAAAAAAATCACTCCGCCCCCTTCTGGCACAAGAGGGGAAAAAAGGGGATACAAAAAGGTATAAAATTTAAGGGATCAGGGAAAAAAACCCCCCTTTAAATGTGGGGGTTTTTACATTTTTTCCATAGCTTGGCTAATACTTCTGTATCATGCAAAACATATTAACCAATGGGAATTTTTTTTTTTTTTTAAATGTCAATTCCTGTGTTCTCAGACCCCAAACCCAAAATTAGCTCAGTTTTTTTTGGTTTGCTAATCGTTTGTACAGGGTTTGGGTTTAATCTGTTTCCCTACTATTGAGGGGCCCCAGCAAAAAGTTTCGGGAGCATTTGAAGAAGCAGACGGAAAAGGCATACCAAGTTTTCAGAATATAAATCAGGGAGATCTCTAAAGATGACAAAAAGAAATTGCACATGTAGTATGGCTTACAAACTTTTTTTGCTTATGCCCCTCCTACTTATTAAGGTCCCCAGTTTAGCTCTTTGAACCACAGTTGGTACATATGACACCATTTAGCATTCTGATATAGACCTTACACCAGACCTCCTAAACAGAGATGTAGAGCCCAGCTCAGTCCTATACACAGACATCACAACAGATGTCCCACCTTATACAGAACCCATGTATACACAGCAGCCCCTTTATAGAGACTCAAGCCTTTCATATAAGCAGCACACGAGACCCTCCTTGTATACAGATCTCAGACTAGCCCTATAAGCCATTACCGCCGCAGCCCGTTTTTACCTCCCTGATTGAGTCCCTTTTTGAAATCTGACATGGTCCTCTATGTGGAATAACTTTTTGATTAGATTTGGGGCTTGCGTTTTAGTGGCCCCTGTATCAAAATTCCTCTTTTTGATATTTTTCTTTGTATATTAATTTTCTGCCCCCAAATACTTGGGACAGGGGTGGCAGATTTTGGGGATAGCCCCCCCAAAAAAATGTGTGGGGCAGCCAAAATCAATCGAGGGAGTAGAGATGTCCCCAGGCTGTAAACCAAACATTTGGTGCCCCCAATGATCTGTATAATTGACACCCTTTGTATTGCCTTATCTATATGCAATTATAATACTAGTAACTACTCCCTTCATTATAGAAAGTGTGAGAGTGGTAGTCTCCATGCATCTAGCTAAAAAGAAGGTGCAGTGACTAATTAATGCCTGAGCTGGCAGTTACTCTGAATACTGGACATTGTTATAGTTGGGAGAACACTGTTTTTAGGTCTGCTAGGGCTGGGGGTAGGGGGTATGATTTCATGTACAGCTATAGAAGTTGGCTAAAATTTAATAAAATTGCCTTTTAGTCAGGACTGTTATAAAAAGAAAAAAAATTTAAATCACCCTTTTAAAATGCTTCAATCCCAGTTTTCCCCACTTTCTAGGAAATTCCTTAAAATGTTCTCCCACCAATGAGGGTTCCCCTCCATTTTTTTTTCCGTTTGTGGCAGAAGTCTCTGCTTGTATGTACGCCGTGAGACTGCTGAGGCCAGTGACTGTAGCCATTATAGAATCATAAACACAATGGACGTAACATGATCAATGGGTCCCACCAAGAAGGCAATTTTTTTTTTTAAAATCTCTGACCAAAAACCCTTTAAAAATTAGGAAAAAAGGAGCAGTTAATGTATTCAGTGGAAATTTAAATTTCCCCCATAAAAAAGTCCCTAGAAGCCGATGGAGCCAGAGTTTTAAAGGGGGGGTCTATCAAAATTTCAAAAACCCTTTCCCTTTTTGTAGGGAAAAAAAAAAGTTTTGGGGTTTTTGGTATTTGTCACAACATATAGATTTTCTCTGAAACATGGCGCTATTATGCAGCCCTTAACTTATTGCTTCAAATATTTAATAAGGTGGTGGAATCCATCTTTGTGCTATGGGACCTTATGAACTCTAGTTACCCTCCTGATGTACTCTTATATTCCATTTATTTCTAGGGGAATTATACACACATTATCAGGGTATTTTATTTTCATATTTAGCTTTTTTCTAAAATATATTACACATAGTAGGACTAGCCCATTCTGCAGCTATTTACAACACAGAGGGTAAATGCACAAAAGAAATTAAACATTATAGAGAAACAAATTTATTAAACCAGTGGTTTACGCTACCTGAAAGCAGGATGCGATAGAGTCAAAGAAGCTAATTCTGTTTATTATGGCTTAACATTTGTTGAGTCAGTTATTATGATCGCTTCCCACTTTTAAGCCCACAACCCAAAAAAATGTGTTTAAAAAAAGCTTTTTTAAACATAAATTTTAAATTGAACACACCCCAAAAAATGTAATGAACCCAAAAAGGGAAAAAAAAGGAAAAAAAAATCAAAAAAAAAAAATAAAAAAAAAAAATACCACACCCAAAAACCAAAAAAACAAGACACAGGGGGGTTTTAGGTCACTTTTAAAAAAAAAAAATATATATATTATTGATGAAAAAATACAAATAATGAAAGAAAATTTTGAAAAACCCCCCGGGCCAAAAGGAAACCCCCAATAAGGTTAGGGTTTTAAGGGAAAAAAACAGAAATAAGTATTAATTTTTAGTGTTGAGCGATTTCAAACGGGCAAAGTTGAAATCGGGACAGTTTTTATGGTGATTTGGATTTTTTAGAATCATGCGATTTAATTTTTGGTTAAAAAACTGTGCTATCTATTAAGACGTGCCATTTTCGGCGCTTCCTTTTCATTTTGGCGACCCGCAAATAGCTTAAAAGAATAGGCAGGGTGAGTGGTTTTGGCGACGTCATGACTGGGATGTGTTTGGTTGCGATTTGGCTGGAAAATCACATGACCTCGTTTTACATAGAAAAAAAGTGTTTTCCCGTTTAGGGCCCCAAATGTTTCTCAGCGTTTTCATAGGGATAGACCTGCGCTCTTTCCTGTGGCCAAAAAGCTAAACCGGGGAAATTTTTTATATTTCTTTTCCCGGGGGAAACTTTTACTATTACTGTTTCCTTACAAAATTTTGTTAGATTGAGATTGGAAAATTTTTAAAAGTTAGGTAGAGAAATTTTTAAAAGGGGCATCTAAACCCCTGTAAAGTCACGGGGGAGAAACGGAGGGGGGGCCCCCCCGGGCGGAAAAACAGACAAAACTCTATTTAAAAAATAAATGGATAAAGTTCACCAAGGGCTTTGTGTAGAATTGACATGCAATTGCTTTATTATTAAAAAGTTTTTTTTTGAAATATTTCCTGGATTTTTTGGGCGCCTGAAAATTATAGGATACAAAATCCTTTTTTTAGTAAAATGCAGGGGGCCCTTTTTTGGTGCAAAAACCCCCACTTTTATTATCCAGTATACAATTTTAGGATAGGTGTTTCCCTTTTTAAAAATTTTTCCCCTTCCCCCCTTTGTTGGGTTAAACCCCTTGCACTTTTAAAATTTTAAACCCGCAATTTTATAGTCACCACAGGTGGAAATTTAAAAGGGGCCAAAAAAAAATCTTGTATTATACGGAAAATATAAAAGGGTAGTGTTTTTTTACTTTGGGCACTCAGCTTTGTTCATTGAGGCGCTTGACTTAAACTGAATACAGCAATTTTATAGTCACCACAGGGGAATTGAAAGGTGCCAAAAAAATCCCTTTTATTTACGAATCCCTAAAGATACGTGTTTTTTGGACTTTGGCGCAATTTCAGCTTTGTTCATTGAGGCAGCTTGCACCCTTTAAAATTTTAATACAGCAATTTTATAGTCACCCCCAGGTGAATTGATAGGTGCCAAAAATACCTTGTATTATCCGAATACATTTCAGATACGTGTTTTTTTTACTTTGGCGCAGGGGCCCGCTTTGTTGATTGATCTACTTTGCAGTTAAAATTTGGGAAAACAGCAATTCGATAGTCACCACGGTTGGGAATTTTATAGGTGCCCAAAAAAACCTTTGTATTATCCGAATACATTTTTAGTAGTGTTTTTTTTTCTTTGGGCAGGGGGCTTTGTTTGAAAATCTACTTTGCAGTTATATTTGAATCCAGGGGGAAAATTTTTTTTTGATTTGGGGGTTTGGAATTGCTGTTTATTTGCCGTCTTTTAATAAGGGAACTTTTCCCCTAAACTCTTTCCATACCTTCTCAGATTTTTATATTTCCTGAACATGGAGCGAAATTCAGGTGGTAAAAAAAGGGGGGGGGCGAGCTAAAGAGGGGGGTGGACATGGAAGGTAGAGTAAGTTGAGAAGGTGCTCCTTCAGTGCTGGCGACCAACACGCTTGCCAGCGGATAGTCAGTTGCTAGGACCGTTCAGGCTATAAATCGCTGAGCGTCAGGGCCCCTGTGAATACTCAGTAAACGACCAGCGTCGCCAATCTGTCCGTCGATGTGTTTAATGCACCCCTGCATCCAGCAGTCTTACCTTCTCGTCCTCACAGTCAACCGGCCAACAAAGTCGTCATTCAGCATCACACGCATTCCGTCCAACATGAAGCAGCCCCAAATGTCAAATCGTGTACCACCTCTGTGGATTAATCCATTTTCTGAAGACCTCTTTGATGACAAAAATGCGGTTGGGGTTACAGAGGCATGTTAAAAAGATCAGAGGCCATAGAGGATGATTTTCTCTGCTCTGACGACAGTTACCGATGCCATCAGAGGAGGAGAAGGATAAGGCCGGGTCAATTCGGCAAAAATCGCGGGCGGGTCTGGCAACGTCTTGCGTTCCCTCTTGCTTGTAGGCCCGCATGCAGCTCCTCGGGATGCAGAATGTCAGGTCGTACACGAGTCAACCTGTGTTGTTGATGATGATGACGACTTGCGATTCCAAGTGGTCTTTTCCGCAAGAATTTGCCTTTGCGAGCGCTTTCATCAATGGCGGGAGGAGATGATGGAGGTATGTCAGTACGGGTTCCGCCTCAAAAAGGAGGAGGGCGGTTGCCAGAAGTCCGCTGATATGATTCCGCCCAGCCATGGTCAGCGCAAACCCGTCCTCGCTTATCTGACATCAAAATAGGTCCCGGACCTCTCAAGGCCTGGGCCTTCTTTGACCAAGCCTCTGATTTCACCAGCGATGTCATATGCCGCCTATGCCGTAAACGATAAGTAGAGGCAAGAACTTTTTAGGTGGTGTAACCACCACTAAATGTGCTTGTCAACATACAGCGAATGCATCGAGTTTATTGGATAGAGGCAACACTTGGCCAAAAAAAAGGCCAGGACCGACGCCGGGCCTCAAACCACTGTCACACCCTCTGTCTCGCCTTCATCCTCCTCCGCCACCACCAAGCGTTCCTCTAGTGCCATGTCTCTCAGAGTCATGATCAGGGATCAGCCGCTTCAGCCTCCACAGTCGCCCGAGTAGTACCACCAGAGCACCACCAGAGACCAATCCTACCCCTTTCCTTCTGCCAGTTTTGACTCGACCTGGAACGCCGATTATATACAGCGGCCAAGTTCTAGCAGCCAGCCTTCTCTGTCTTCCAGGTTTTTGGGGAGCAGAAGAAAACTTTAACCCAAACCACTCCCAAAGCAAAAGCCCTGAATGTCGGCATTTCCAGGTTTTGACCTTGTAAAATGTTTTGCCTTTCCGTCTGGTGAGACACAGATTGGTTCGGGCCACGTCATGGCCCTTGCATGCCCCAATACCAGATGCCTGTGCAGGGCATTTCTTTGCCAGAAAAGCTGTCCCTGCCCTGGCCAGCCACGTGTCATCTAAAATTTCAAGCGCCGTTGTCTGCAATCTGTGGACGGGGAAAAGTCAATTACTGACCACCGAACACATGGACTAGTAAGCACGGCCAAGGCCCGCTCCTCTCTTTGATGTGACAGCTCACTGGGTGAGCTGGGTGTGGATGTCCTCTGGGGGTGACGGTGGCTCTCAGGGCGCGGGTCTCGCTCTTCAATACCGCAGGATGGTTGCAGGGTTCTTTTCCCCCAAGGTCTCTGGTGGCATCTTGTTGCCCAGAGAAACCAGGTGTTGAAATTAATCTGTTCCTTGGAGACCGTCCACACCCACAGGTCAGGAGCTGGTGACGGGCTCTCCGACAACGAGTCCGAGGATGGCTGGTGCCAAGAACCTTGTGCCAGGCAAGGGGTGTGCGATACGGGCGAAATCTGCTGGCGCCATTAAGATCGGTAGGCAGGGCACATTCCTTGCCTGGCAACATGTCCATGAACCTTGTAGTCCAGAAATTTCTAAAGAGCTACCCGGGTCTGTGACTGCCTGCTGAGGAAGGCTCGAAGAGTCTTAGTTAGCACTTCCGCCGTTCGCACCCTGCTTCGTCCCGCCTGGCCTGCGTTTGCAGCGGTCAGCATCGGCTTCCCGTTCAACCATCTCATTGTTGAAGTGGCAATACGCTGGAATTCCTCCCTCACATGCTCAGGACAAATGTGGAGCAGCAGCGCAATAGCCATTTACGCGGTACGAAGTGACACATGGTCTGACATGCAGCGGTGCGGGACTAGGGGTGTTGAGCCACGGTGAGTGGGGCAGGTGAAGAGCCTCTTTGAACCATCCTTGCCAGTTTTGAAGAAGCCACCAAAAATGGGTCAGGTGCGGACAATGCCTTGTCAGCAATGAGGCATTGTGGTGATCTTAGTTCTGGAACGATCGTTGGAACCACTCTGACAACAACAGGTACGCCAGCGACCGGAGGAGGAGACGAACGATGCGGACCGGAGCCTTTCTCTCCGTCAATTCCAACAAGGCCGACAGTTAACAATTTCATCGGTCTTCATTAGGCAGTGGGTTCGGGGTTCCAGAGCTTAGTGCAATGGTGGCGAATCAGCTCGAGGGCTGCATCATCTCTGGCAAGTCAGGGCTGTGTTGAAGCGTGTTGCCAGAGGCAGCGGAGGAGGGTGGAGGAGGAGGTATTCCTAGGGACACCGATGTTACCGAAGTCCCTGGCCTTGGAAAGACTGTTGTGCTTGCGAATTTGAAGGCGGAGGAGAGGTGGAAAGATGAAGAAGATCTAGTTTGCTAGGTGCCCCTCGACCAGAGCTTGGAAATCAAGGTCCATCTTCCCTCACTTTGAGTGCTTGTATGCTCCTTTCCTCCAACATGATCCTCGCATTAAGGCCATCAAAATGAACAAACAGTTACTGGGTGCCACCATCCTGGATCCCGGTGGTACAAAACAAAACTTCAGCACTTTCCTTGTTCCACCCACCCAAATAGAGAGTAAAATGCAGGAAAATGGAGACCTTTGCTGCGATTGATCAACTGGAGACAATCTGTTGCGTCATGCTTAACGTTCCCCAAATGTCACGGTGGAACCAAACATCAGCGACCGTGACAGAGAAATAGCGTGGCAAGTAGGCGTAGCGGCAGATCAGCAGGCAAGATGGCAGAAGCCTAATGGGTGGACTCTGCGCCAATCTTTGTTTACCCACCTCACCAACGCATGCAATTGCAGGGCACACATCCAACACACAGAGACCTAGCTTAAGATCATGGTGCACAACTATCTGCGTGCTCAACACCGATGTTTATGTATGTGTTCCGGACCCAAATAGACTTCTGGGTATCCTCAATATGGACGAATGGCCCGAGCTGCTAGTTCACGCCATAGAGGTGTTGTACTGCCAGGGCAGCCAGCGTCTCATATCTGAGCGGGACCTTCAGCACAGCTGGGGAGTCATTACAGACAACGCATCGGGCTTTCCACAGTAATGTGATCGTTTGACTCATCAAGATGAATCAGGCATGATCTCTGATGATGTCTGTGGCCCCAATTGCCGAGTGTCACGATGTGTTGCGGGCTACTTCACATTCCTCTTTCAAACGGAAATGTTCCTTTGAAAAATGTTTTCTTAAATGATCATTTCTTACTGCAATTTTTATTCACTTTTCCAACAGTTCATTTTGCTGGTTTTGCTGTGAGGAGACTGTAAAAGACAGCAGGTTTCATGACAACACCGTATCCCCATTTTCTCACTTTATCTTTAGAAGTTTTAGCTTTGTCAATGGTTTTGAGGTCATGTTTTGCTTGTGAGATACAGTCTTCTAATAATGGGTCCTTTGGAACAGAAATGTGGTTTTTAAGTGAAATTTCTCCTCACAAATTTTTAATAGTGGCTGAGAAGTCATATTTATAATTTTGTGGGGTCATGTAGCTGTGAGATCAGCAAAATCATGGTCCTTTGGAACAGAAATGTTGGCTCTAAGTGCATTACTCCCTCACAATTTTAATAGTGGCTGTGAGAAAGTCATATTTATACTTTTTTGGGGTCATTGTAGCTGTGAGATACAGCATAATTCATGGTCCTTTGAACAGAAATTGGCTTTCTAAGTGGCATTTCTCCCTCACATGTTTAACAGTGGCTGAGAAACACATTTTTATAATTTTTTGGGTCATGCTGCTTTGAAATGCAGCAATACTACAGGTCCTATTATAAAAAAAGTTGTTTCTAACAGACATTTGTTCTTCACAATTGTCCAAGTGGCTCAATGGACATGCTTTGAAATTTTTGGGGGCATTTGCTTTGAAATGCAGCTTATACTGCAGGTCCTATTATAAAAAAATGATATATCTAAAAGAAATTTGTTATTCACAATGGTCAAAAGTGGCTCTAGGGTCATGCATTGTATTTTTGGGGCATTTTGCTTGAATGCAGTAATACTACAGGTCCTATTATATAAAAATGTTATTTCTAACAGACATTTGTTCTTCACAATTGTCAGAGTGGCTCCATAGGGTGATGGTGCTGTCAGAAACAGGAATAGGTAGGACACTGTTAATGGACACATATTGCAAAATTGACTTGTTTTTACAGATCTTTAACATAGCTTATCATCCCCTGTATTGAGACCAACCCATTTAATTCAATGAAAAAAGAGGAGAAAACAAAGACATGTGGGATTCCCTTCCTATTTTAAAATGTGTTTTCTAGAATTAACTACTAAAAAACTTGCATGTAAAATACTGATAAAAAATTCCTCTGTAATTGTACAAGGGAGGTACACGAAAACTGACCAGATGTAGGTTATTCAGAGGACATGGAGTATGGAGCAAGACAGAGAACAAAGTACAGAGACAATTTCCTCCAGCACGTTGAATAAAATAAGAAAAAGAATGCAAGAAAAAGGGCACCTGGGAGGAACAGGAGCGTTAACCACCCCGTATTTCCAAGTGAGCTCAATTGGTCCGCACTTATAACGGAGGGGCATGCATTACCAGGAAGGGACAGTATATGTCCAGTGGTAACTAAAATGGTGGTTTGAAGGACTCTTTTTCCGGCATTTTTAAATGTGGGGGTTCATGCAGTTTGGGGCTCATGCTGTGGCCCAGGGACAGGTTTATAGTCAATGTCCAGTGAAAAACTAAAATGGTGGTTTGAAAGACTCCTTTTCGGGGCACTTTTGAATCTGGTGGGTCAGACAGGTGTAATGGTCATTCCGCGGTACAGGAACGATCTAGTCAATGTCCAGTTCAACTAAAATGGTGGTGAACAGGGACTCTTTTTTCCGGCACTTTTTAAATGTGGGGGTCATGCAGGTTTGGGGCTCATGCTATGGACCAGGGGAAGGTATAGTCAATGTTTGTAGTTCAACTAAATGGTGAGTTGAAAGTCTCCTTTTCCGGCTCTTTTGAAATCTGGGGGTCATGCACGGTTTGGGGCTCATGCTGAGGCCAGGACATGTATAGTCAATGTCCAGTTCATCTAAAATGGGTGTTGAAAAGACTCCTTTTTTCCGGCACTTTCAAATCTGGGGTCATGCAGGTCTTGGGCTCATGCTGCGTTCCAGGACAGGGATATTCATGTCCAGTTTAAGTAAATGATATGGTTTCAAATCATACTCTTCTGGCACTTTTTAATTTGTGGGTGATGCAGTTCAAGGGTCATGGCATGTGGTACAAGGACAGGGATAGTGAATGGTGTGTGGTTTTTTTTCTGTGGAATTTTATAACCTAAGTGTGTTTGCCTAAATGTAGCACGTATCCATTTATTAGATTGTTGTGGATGTTAATTCCAGCATTCCAGCCTGTTTGGGTTGTAAGAATGATGGTGTTGTTGATCTACCATAGACTTAAATGGTCATCGCTCATAACTCGACTGCTCACTAACACACATCGACTATCTTGTCGATGATTGGTCGACTATCCGACCATCGAACGATGTCGATGGCCAACACAAGTCGCTCAACACTAATTAATATAATAAAATAATACCATACCAGAGATGCATACAGTGGGAAAAAAATAGACATACTGACAGCGAGCCCCCGGTGTGATGGTTTTTCTTGTTTTTTGGGTGTGTTTTTTTTTTTGTTTATGTAATTTTTTTGTTTCCTTTTTTTGTCATTACTTCTTTTGGTGTGTTCACTTTTACATTTATGTTTAACAAAGCATTTTTTATAATATTCTTTTGTGTTTGTTTTTCCCCTTTTTTTGGTTGTTGTATTCAGTTTTGGGTTGTTCAATATTTTTCAATTTTGTTTTCATTATCCCAGGTATTATTATTTATAAGGTATTCTACTCTTAAAGCCAGCAGCATGTAGCGAATGAAGTATGAAGGCATATCTTGTGGGCTGCTTTGGAAGGTATGTAATTTTGTGCAGTAGGCTTTCTGCACACATATCCCTCAATATTGTCATGGGTAAAAAAGGAAATGTATCACAATTGCACAAAAGGTTATTGGCTTTCGGAGTGGTAGTATTTCTGAGACCGTGCAGTTTCTGAACTGTTCACGTGATGCTGTGGTGAAAGTGTATGAGTGAACAAATAACACCATTGCCAATAAGCAACGTAGAAACTGTGGAGTACCAGGTGCTATTGAGGTGTGAGGGGAACGTGGGATACAAGAGCAAACCTATACGCTACGTTGGTGCAGCTCCCTGCCAGGGAGCTAACAGATGTGTGTCTAACACAACAGTTCAGCAAACCCTACTGCGTATGTGTTAGAAGCAGACGGCTGTCACTGCACTTCTGCTAACAAAGCTGTATGTGCTCAAAAGGCTTCAATTTTCACAGCAGTATTGGAGTTGGACATCTGCATATTGGAAAACGGGAGTTTCTCTGATGAGCACGTTTTTCTGCCCCAATTGAATGATTGACGTTGGCGGGTTCTGGCGAGAAATGTTGGGGGAACAAAACACCCTGACATCATTTCTGGAAGAACACACGCTGGAGGTGGCCGTCCGCGTGTTATGATATGGGCAATGTGTTTATTCTCTGGGCTACTCATCCATGTAGAGGCACAATCAACTGATAGGGTACGACTTCATCCTTGCAAGTTAACGTTACATCTGTACATGCTGATTGTTTTTCTCTGGGGATGGTGGGATCTTCCGAGCAGACAAAGCGACATGGCACAGGACTAGAAATGTTTTCCGACATTGGCTTGCGAAGAGCTATGACTTAGACTTCAAACTATCCAGGGCTCCTATTTCCCCAGACAATGAACCAATTCAAGCATTCTGTGGGCACCATCTTGATGGTTATGCTCACTCTATGGACCTCCATGCAACCTTCCAGCAGCTGATGGGATGCAGTAGGCTCCATATACAAGTGACCAACCTACCAGGACTTTATGGTGTCACTCCCAGCCAGCATATCTGCTTTTCATGTTGCATGCATCTATGTTATCTGGATGATAGTTGACTTGTATGACACTAAGCAGGAATTTTGAGTAAAAAAGACAAAAATCTGATATTGGGACTCCATAAGACACAGGGAATGGTCCCTACTTACCTTGAGCAACATACAATGATTGACAGCTTTTCCCGTATGAGCTTGTTTTAGCGAGCAAACTGGCAATCACTTGCTTTTTACTCAGAAAATCATTCTGTCAAATTGTGTAAAACCTTATACATCACAGAGCTCTAACTTCTCTCCCTCATCACATCCTACTCATAGTATAAATCCACCTGCCAGATTTACTTTAAAGGGGTATATCATATTCTTACCTGGGAAACAACCCGTCCCAGTTGATAGCTTAGCAAAAAAAAAACAGCAGGGATGGAGAGTTGGCTCGCAAACTGGGCTCTATCTGTACACTTGTATGGAAGAGTTCTGGTGTACGCATGTACACTCCTGTAGTGCAGAGCATGATGTCACCTCTCAATTCCCTTTGACAAGAGGAGAAGCAGGATCTGGATGTACAGGAGATCAAAATTGGATACACTCACTTTATCAATGTAACAGGCCCTGTGTATTAAAAGGTTGTCTACACAAGAGCTTTTCAAAGCTGAAAGTGGGTTTACCTGTTCTAGTAGTAATGTGCTGTTCTAGTTGTTAATGTGCCTGGAATTGCTTGCGTATGAAGCTATAAAATCTATAGTTTTTGTACTGTTTTAGTGTGCCCCGCCTCCGTGTGCCCCCCGAAAATCAAGGCGCAATACAAAGTGCCGCGATGCGCTTGTAATGCACTGATTACTGCCGTATTATATGGGAGGATTTTAAATACTATTGCGAAACAGGGCTGCGGTGGTGGGATGTCGGGCTGAAAAGATGCCAGACTTCTGGTGCAGCCCGTTCATACAAGTCGCCTCAATGTCAGAGGGATGAGTGAGAACTTTGAATACTGTGGAAATAGCACCCCAGGACGTTGGTTTACTGCAAGTAAAGGAGAGAGATTCAAGGAAGGCTTAGTTTAATCATACTAAATATATTAATACTTTGTGCCATATAAAAAATCTGGATCCGGTCTAATGGCAATTTTTTGGGATCAGGAATGGATTACTCTTTTAGGGCAGATTGTTTCATCCCCTTATGGGTCCCAAAGTCTTCCTCAGTATTGCTTCATTTTACGAGGGGCCATGGTGTGTTCAGGGGGATGTGGCAGTGGTTGGCTTTTCTCCACACATAGCATGAGCTCTTTGGTTTAAAAATTTAATTTTGCTTTCATATGACCAGTGCAGATTCTCCCAATTGCTTGTGGCACCCCTTACTTTGATTTTTTCAAAATGCAAAACAGGACTTCTTTTAGCTTGCTATCAAAAAAGGGTTTTTCTTCTTGACTCTCTTCTGATCAGGCAAGATTTGTGAGATACACCATGAGTGTGGATCTTGCACGCTCCTCTAGAGCAACACTGGGGCCTCTTGGCTGCTTCTCTAATTTATAAACTCCTCTCTGTCTGGGCTATTAGTTTGGGTGGACAGCCATGTCTTGGTAAGTTAGGCAGTTGTGGACACATTCCTTACATTTACGGATGATGGATTGAACAGTGCTCCATGAGATCATCAGACTTTGAGATATATTTTTTAAAACCTGACCCTGCAATACACTTTGCCATACATTTCATCTCTAAGCTGTTTAGTGTGGTTATTTGGTTTTTATGATGTTCTGTGGTTCAATAATGCCTCTATCAAACCTCTGAAGACTTCACCAAAACAAGCTGTAGTTATACTGAGAAAAAATTTATAAAGATGTAGCTAACTTGGTGCCTTTGAAAGGGCTACTCGTCACACTGGATTTCTACTTCGACTATCAGAGTACGATGGGGCTGAAATACATTTGCATGCAAGAGATTTTCAGTCTTTTAATTGGAAAAAAATTTTTTACACTCAGAAATACTTGCTATTTGTTTTGCATATCTATCACAAAATTATCAATAAAAATAAATTTACATTTGTCGCTGTGATGTTTAAAAATGAGGAACATAGTTCAAGAGGTAGGATTACTTTTGCTACACTAGTATAAAAAACCTTTCTCTGCAGGAAGATCTGATTGCTATGTATTACCATAAAGTTATTTATCTGTCTTATGTAAAGACATACTGATTGCTTCCCAGCATAATCCTTTTTCCACTAGCGGCAAAAATATTATCCTTATGATTAAATCCATTATATAACATGAAATTGTCAAAGATTCAGCTAAAATTATGAAACATTGGTAATGTCATATACTTTTGATTTATAGGTTTTTATGTTCCTAGATCCTACGTAGTTTCATTATGTAATACAGCAATTAAAGTTAAATTGCACTTAACAGGTTGGTGAATTGGACTCATGTATGAGGTTGCATGCAATGAACATTTATTGCCATCATTTATAAGATGTGAGAAGGTCTTGTCTGTTTATATTTATATCTTAGGTTATCATTCTCTTTCATGCCTAATTATCTTTCTTTCTACTTTCTCTTACTATCCTCATACGTAATCTTACTATCTGGGAGAAGTATCTGACCCACCATAGACCTTACAACTTGGGGGCACTGTAGCATCAGAAGACAGCAATTTCTACTATTACAGGATATAAAAGTGCCCGTGGTGGGCAAGGTCTACGTGGGTTAGAGTACTCGCTCTGTTCAATAATCTGACTGTAACCCCTTCCCTGACATAGGGCGTATGGATACGCTCTAGCGGGAAGTGACTTCCCGCAAAAATGGAGAATCCACTATGCCCTGGCGATCGTGCGGACCTTGCGGGCTAGCCCACCGCTTTGCGATCGCAACACTGGGACCAGCCGGTACAATTACCGCTGGCCGCTATGCTGTATCACCCGGCCGGTGTGGCTCTGGCCGCGGGGTGATTACAGATTCTTTACCGAGCCTGGTCAAGGCCTGCAAGATAATAAAGACTCAGGGCAGGTGGAGTGAGTCCTCTGCCTGCTTCCCATCGGCTGCCGCACTATACGTTTGCGCCACCGATCGACTGTCTGATGCGCCTCGGGGAAGTGAATGGCCCACTTTCCCCGGGGTCATCTGTGACCGTCACCATGGCCCGCAATGCATTGTGGGCATGGTGACACGGCGTTGTCCATGTCGACCAGTACACAGTACTGTGCACTGGGCCTGCTTCTAACAACAATCTGATGATTGCTGTTAGAAATAAAGTGAAAAAAAAGTGAAAAAAAGTAAAAATAAATGCAAAAAAGTGTAAAAAAAGTAAAAACACAAAACAAAAAATAAAATAAAATCAACAGTACACCGCCCCTTTTCCCTTTACAAACGCCAATCGCCCAAAAAAAGATCAAAAAAAATAAATAAGTACCATATTTGATATCGCCGCGTGCGTAACGACCCACCCTATAAATATGTCACATTAATTAACCCGTAAGGTGAACGCCGTAAGAAACAAAAACAAAAAACAATCACAGAATTGCGATTTTTGTACATCCTGCAGCACATAAAATGGAATAAACAGCGATCAAAAACTCATAATAGACACCAATTATAAAACTTCAGTTCATTCAGCAAAAAAAAAGTCCCCCTTACACGTCTTGTATATGGTGAAAACATAAAAAAGTTAGGCTCTCAGAGACAAGCGATGCATAAATATTATTTACACAATTTAAAACCCCTTTTTTTTTAAGTGCTTCAAAATTTAAAAAAACTATTAAATAGGTTATCGCATAATCGTAATCGACCCAGAGAGTAAATGATAACTGGTCATGGATACTGCACGTGAGCACTTGTTAAAAATAAAAAATAAAAAACACTACTAGGATTGCAGTATTTTTTCACCCTGCCTTCCAAAATAACGGAATTTAAACTGATCAAAAATTCTCAGTGCCCCCCCAAAATTTTATACCAATAAAAACGTCAACTCTTACCGCAAAAAAAAACAAGCCCTACACAGTTCCGTTCACAGAACAATAAAATAAAAAGTTATGGCTCTCAGACTATAGCGATACAAAATCGTGTTTTCCTTTTTGAATATAAAAGTGTTTTTATTGTGTATAAAAGCAGTAAAACATAATAAAAATATACAAATTGGGTATCGCTTCGTAATCGTATCGAACTGCTGAGTTATTACTTAGTATGTGTCAGTTTTACTCGCTCGGTGACCGCTGTTAAAAAATAAAATAATATAACACTACATGGGAATGCTGTATTTTGTTCAAAATGCCTCACAAAATCCTTAATAAAAAGTGATCAACAGCGGATATGCCCACTATTATGGTACTAATAAAAACGTCAAGCTCTTCCCACAAAAAAACAAAGACCCCACAGGTTGACTTCTGATGTTTCACTGTTCTGGTACTTTGGGGGCTTTGTAAAGGCGACATGGCCCACCAATATCGCATCCAAAAAGCAAAATAGCAACTCACTCCCTTATACCCCTTCACATGGCGCCCAAACAGCAAGATTACACCACATGCTAGGGGTATTGCCGAACTTGGAAGAAATTGTGTACAAGGTTTTGGTTGGGTGCTTTTTTTTTACCAGGATTCTCTTAAAAAATAAACATTTTCTAAGCTAAAATTGCAGATTATTGGAAAAAAAATAAAATTTTTACATTTTCACAGCTTAACGTCTACAATATTTTGTGACACACCTGTGGGTGGTTCGATATGGCTCACTACACCCTGGATGGGATATATTCCTTAAGGGGTTGTAGTTTCCAATCATTGGGGTATTTTTAGGGGCGTTTATTAAGTTTTGGAACTTAGGTGTCCACCAAACCTCTGAAATGGCCCTAAATAAAATCGTAATGAAAATGAGAACCCAGAGTCCAGTAGGTGATCCTCCTATTCTGGGGCTTGTGGTTTGAGCCAAATAATGCGCTAGGGCCACTTATGGGGATATCTCTGAAAAATGGCAGTGAAATCTGGGGAATCATATTAAGTTGTATTTCCCTGATCACATTTTCTGTATTCTTGTGAACAATGTTATTAAAAAATTGAAAATCGCAAAAAAGTTGAATTTTGAAATTTCACATTCCACTTTGCTTAATTCCTGGAAACACCTAATGGGTTAAAAAAACTTCCTAAATGCAGGTTTGGAATACTTATAAGGGTTTGTAGTTTCTTAGATGAGGGAATTTATGGGGGCTATTAACATACAGGGCCAATCAAATATCACGTATTAGAACTGGATTGGTTCACTCTAAAAAATGTATATTGCAAATTTTGTTGAAAATGTGAAAATTACTACTAAATTTCTAAGCCCATCCCTAATGTCGTTAAAAAAAAAAAAAAAGACATTAAATAATTGATGCCAAACTACAGCAGACATTAGGTAGATGCTACAGTTATAAACTATTTGGAGAGGTAATAACTATATGTAGTACATTGCAGAAAATTTTTGATGTTTAAAAATTGGTAAATTTTTCAAATTTTTCACCGATTTTTTTTATATTTTTCAACAAATAAACAAAGCATTATTTTTTGGACCATAATTTCTTACTATCCTTAAAGCACAATGTGTCACGAGAGCAGGAAAAACATTTTCTGAATCACATGGATAGGTTAAGTGTAAAAAAGTTATTTACATAAAGTGAACATGACAGTTTTCAAAAAAGGGGGGGCTCTGTCGAGGGCCCAAAAACTGGCCCCCGGGGTAAGGGGTTAATGGCATCGTTTAACTTTTAAAAAATTATTGATTAAAAAGAGATATAATGTGTCATGAGAAATCTAGAACCCCAGAAAAAATATGGTGAGAACACTGTTTGAAGGTCTCCACGAGATGCCCCCACGGCCAAGGAGTTGCATGGTGCTCATTGAGAAAGTTTTGGTGGATAGTAAAACTTTAGGATTGGTTTCCACTAAATATATTGGATTACCCATTAGAGGCTTTGCCCCAAAAGTTTAAAGGGATTGCTTTTTTGAAAAGATTTTGAAAAAACAAGTCACTTTGCAATTATGCCCAAAAAAGGTCTCCCATTCCTAGTTTCCCCCCTTTGTTGGGCTGATCAGCCCCTGGGGTCACTACGCTCAGACTTGTTTGAGACCCTGATAGGCTCCAGAAACTGTTATTAGCTACGACCTGGTTCTACTGAGCCCAGTGGAAGCAGTAAAACGCCCCCAAATCAATTGAAACCCAAAAAAATAGGACAAATCAATGTGTGAGACAACCCCCTTTTAATGAGCAGCTTTTCGGGGGGATTTTATGAAGCTTTATTGGTGGTGGGTTGATTATATTTTAAAAATGATTCTTAGAGGGTGGGAAACCGTAGCGCAATGGTATTTAAAAGTCTTTTGACCTATGACATGTTGACAAGAAAGGGAGCCCCTTTTAAAAAATCGCTGCGGCTTCAGCCACGTGTGCTCGACGATTTGTTTATGAGTTCCCAAAGGACTAACAGAATATGACATTGTATGAATGATGAAGGGACATTTCTGTTTAAAAAAATGAGTATATGATATATAAGGGTGTTGTCTCATATTGTTGAATTAAGATACTAGGGGACATGTATGATCGGGAGTTGCGCCTGTTTTCTGGTGAAACGGCGCCTCCCGATCCGAATCCCCTGTCGCACGCAGTGATGCGGTGTTAGGTCCCAACCTTCGCCACTTTTGGCTGCGCCTAACATGAAGGGGCGTGCAATGGGCGCGGTGTGGGCGTTCTGGGGCGGGATGCACCACATTTGAATACTCGAGGCATGCATGATTACGGGTCGGCAAAATGAGGCACATTGCAGCGATCGACACTCCGACAGGCAGACCTAGTTAGATCTGGGTCTAAATAAAGCCGGAGGAGGCGAAGTGAAGCGAGAACGTAATGGGATGGGGCAAAATGTGCTCTAGGTCGACTGTTACAGTAATAACAGTACACAGCTCTCCGCTCCGTGAGGCATGGAGTATGATTCCAAAAATCGTTTTTTTTTAGGTTAAAACATTATCTGAAAAAAAAGCTCAAAACCCTTTTTAAAAAAATACACAAATAAAATCACTAACAGCGCATTGTCACACCGTCACCGTCGCAACATCGGGAATTGCGATATAGAAAATTGCCGGGAAATACAGTAAATTTAAATTCTGTAAGCGCTTCTCATTGGTCGCATAATCCAGCCAATCAGAATAGGAGCGACAGTGACCCATTATAACCTATGGAGTAGTTTGACCAATCAAATGAAAAGGTGGGACAGTTCAAAATACAGTAAAAAAGCAGAAAAGAGCTGATTGGTTGAACTAGCGGGGGCTTGGCTATCCCGCCAATCAGAGCCGCGAGCTACTTTGTCCCATTGTAGTCTATGGAGAGATGGGGGCACTGAAATCTCAGCTCCGTGCGGCATGGAGAATTAGTAAATAAATCGTTTTATTAGTGTAAAACATTCTCTGTAAAAGAGCTAAAACCTTCTATAAATATACATAAATAAAATCACTAACAACGCGTTTGTCGCCAAGACCGGTGCTACATCAGGAATTGGGATATTGTAAATCGCCGGGAAATACAGTAATTCAAATTCTGTAAGCGCTTCTCATGGTCGGCAGAAAACCAACCAATCAGAATAGGAGAGACAGTGACCGATGATAAGCTTTGGAGTAGTGTTAACCATTCAATTGAAAAGGTGAGACAGTTCAAAATACAGTAAAAAAGGCAGAAAAGAGCTGATTGGTTGAGACCAGGCGGCAGATATGAATCCACTAATCATATGTAGTGCGTCTATTTTGAGTGGAGCAAGAAGGGCGTGATAGAAAGGCGCCCTAAAAGTATTACTGTCATGGGAAATATTCTAGGACTGTGATTGGTTACGGGAAGAGGGGCTCTTCCTGCTTAGCCAATTAGTGGGTGAGCTACTTATCTCATAGAGTTCTATGGGGATAAGAAATGCAGAGCGAGCTCTGTTTGTGATTGGCTCAGTTAAAAGAGGCGTGTTTATTTGGGCCAATGGGAGAGCGAGCTACGCTCTTATGGGTTTTCTAATGCAATCTATAATAAAACTGTACATGACAGAAATCAAATGATAAGACTCATAAAATTGTGCCGATCTCTATATAAAATGAACAATAATATGGGTGTAACGAAAATAAACTAATAAATATTAATTCAATAAATTCATTTTTATTTCTTTAATTTCGTTAGCCAATGATCAATAATATGGGGCTAATGAAATTAAACTTTTAGGGCGCCCTTCTATCGCGCCCTTCTTGCTCCACTCAAAATAGACGCACTACATATGATTGGTGAATTACTGTATTTCCCGACAATTTTCTATATCCAATTCCTGATGTTGTGCCGTTTTTGATTTTTTGTTAGTGATTATTTTTTATGTATTTTTTAGAAGGTTTGAGATCTTTTTCAGATAATGTTTACACCTAATAAAAATGATTTTTGGAATCTACTCCATGTCTCACAGAGCTGAGAGCTGTGTACTGTTGTAACAGTCGACCTAGAGCACATTTTGCCCCATTCCATCACTACATTTAATCGTTTTTAGACAGCTTTGATTTTTCACTTTATTCATTCATTCATTTGAAATAAAAACTCTTTTTGCTCCTTACTAACATGTTTAATGATTCTCGCTGTTTTCCAGCCTGTCTCGAATCGGAATACATGTTAGGCGCAGTTTCCCCTTCTGCGCCTAAGTCCCGCACTGCGCCTCACACACTGGCGAGGCGTAGGGGAACTTTTACCAATGTATGAGTGCACCTCGGGCGGCGAATCTTAGGCGCAGTCCTGCATGCGCCTAAGTCCCGCACTGCGCCTCACACCTGGGGGAGGTGCAGGGAAAAAATTTTCACCGCATGTATGAGTGCACCTCCTCGGGCGGCGAATCTTAGGCGCAGTCCCGCACTGAGGCTAAGTTCCGCACTGCACCTCACACATGGCGAGGCGCGGTGGACTTTACACGGGATGTAATGAGCGCACCTCGGACGCCGACATACATGAGGCGCAGCTTTCACGTTCGAGCGCTTTGAAAACGTGCGCTCAGACGCGCCGAGATTCATACATGTCGCCCTATGGGCGGGCTTTACGCCTGTTTTTTTGGCGTTTTACTGGCCTCCCGGCCCGAATCCCCTGTCGGACGCAGGGATGTGGGGTTAGGCGCAGCGTTCGCACTTTCCCGCTGCGCCCCCCCATGAAGGGCGGGCAATGGGCGCGGTGTGGGCGCTCCGGGGCGGGACGCGGCACGCTCGAAAACTCCGAGGCATGTCCCATCGCGAAATCCGCAAAGCGAGGCGCAGTGCAGCGCTCGGCAGCTTCGACAGGCAGACCTGGTTTTATTTTGGTCTAAATGCTCCGCGGCGGCGGAAGTGAAGCATGATCGAAACTGCGAGGAAGCAGATAGAAGAAACGCGACAGAAATCTCGGCGCTCCGCTCCGTGCAGCAGGAGTATGATCCGAAAAAAATCGCCTTTTTTAAAGGCGGAAAAACGTGTCAGAAAAAAAGCTGAACCTCAAAAATAAACATAATAAAAAAAAATCACTTTCCAAAAATCTAGAACGGCGCAATATCAAAAAATCGGATATTGGAAATTGCCCGGAAATACAGTAATTTAAATTCTGAAAGCTATTCTCATTGGTTGGCAGAAACCGGCCAATCAGAATAGGAGCGACAGTGAACCATTAAAACCTATGGAGAACGATTGACCAATCAGAATCAACGGCGGGACAGTTCAAAATACAGTAAAAATGCAGAAAAGGGCGGATTGGTTGAGCTAGCGGGGGCTTGGCTAAACTCGGCCAATCAGAATAGGGCGAAAAGACCCCTTAAGCCTATGGAGAATTTTAACCAATCAAA
>JAODAL010024583.1:0-60282 GCA_025379985.1 Phyllomedusa bahiana | reverse complement strand
GGGCCGGGCCCCCTGAGGCGACGGGCTAGGAGCAACTGCTACCTCTGCTACCCCGGTAGTTATGCCCCTGGCTACGACCTATAGTTCAGTCCCAGTTTGGTCAGACATGCTCACATCCAGCACTGGGAGGTTACAGGAGGTTGAGCTATGTGGTTAAAACTATGGGGCTCCTCTCTGCGCCATCTACCAGTGTTACCACAACACTAATGAGCAATGTTACCTCTTATGAGCTACGCCTACCGCCTCACAACTAGGCAAAAGTGCTGTACTCTGCACTGATGAGGGGCAAACACCCTGAAAAAGTTGTCTGAAAGTGAATACATGGTTTGGCTTTAATCTCACTCACATTGCAAGGCTCAGTGAGTCGGATGTAATTTGAGGAACGCTATATCCAATAGTGCTGACAGGTCCTGTCTCATTTCCCGTGAGACTAATGGTGTAATGAAGAATGTAACCCCTTTCAAGCTGCAGCACATCACATAGGCAAAGACTGTGCCCAGGTTTGGCAGTGCCACCCTGCATAGGAGCCCATCAAATTTCACTCCATAATAGGGCTAATAGGTTTATAAGAAAGTTGAAGCACAACATCAAGTTATACATAACACATTAAAGGGGTATTCCCATTTCTTTTTTTTTAGCATGAAAGTGGTTGTATCATTACATTAAATGGTCTCCAGAATAAGGGGACAGTGAAAACAAGCAACTTTGCAATTGGATGTCATTAGCAAAGCTGTTTCGTTTTCACAGTGTCCCCTTATGTTCGTTTTCTGTAAACACGCTTCCCCAGTGCCGGTGGCTGACGGCTCTACTAATTTACATTGTGTCCGGCCCCAGGACAGAGGGAGAGAGAGAATTAGACAGGAATCAGTGGTAGGTGCGATTTATATGCGTGCGGGGTTTGCTCTGTTCACTGACAGCAATCAGTGGTAGGTGTGACGTATGCGGGCGGGGTTTGCTCTGTTCACTGACAGCAATCAGTGGTAGGTGCGATTTATATGCGTGTGGGGTTTGCTCTGTTCACTGACAGCAATCAGAGGTCCTGCAGCAGAGAGAGAGATCTTGTGCAGTCCCATGTAAACAAAAACAGATAAAGCGTATAGTTTTGTTCTGCAGATCTGTAGAGGTCAGAGGTGTAATAATCTGCAGGGTATATCACTGTGTGTGTGTGAGAGAAAAAAAAAATCACCCATCTATCCTGAATGTCAAATGCCCATTCTAATTACAAAGTATGTAGAGAGCAAGAAATGTCCATATACACTTTGGAGTTACACTTCGCTTTTCACTTCCAATGATTCCTTAGTCTCCGAGAGCTGAGAATCTCTCCCTTCCCCCGCTCACACAGAATGAATTCTCATGTGCACACTTTGGGCACTCCCTGCTGGGAGGGGGAAACACCCCCTCTCCATTTTCAGTTGCTAGATCATTAAAACAGGACAAAAGGGGGGGAAACGATAAAACCCCTTAAACATGGTCGACAGGGGGTAAATAAAGACAAATACATTGATGTTCTGATTTTGCTTCCTTTCAGAGCTAGAGCAGGTTTAATCTCCTGCTTATTTACACAAGCTGTCCTAGGTTACTGACCACCTCTTTCTGTCCTCAGTGGCTGGGACGGTGGGGATGGTGACCTCACTCCCTGCTGTGTCTTTATCTTACAGATAAACTTTAACCCTTTAGAGCTCTGTAGCCTTCTGCCCTGCTGTTTACCAATCACCCACCAACCAATCACCTATTACCATCACCAATGTCCCTCTAACAGGCTCAGCTAGGAATAGCCGAGATAAAATATAAGTCACTGCTGCAGAATCACCCACAGCCAGAACAGGAAGTAGGAGTCTGAAGCTGTAGAACCACCCACAGCCTGGATACCTGAAACTGGCTGTGAGAAGCAAGTTCTGTAATACAACATGGTGAGCACATCCCTTTAAAGGAAAGATAATAATAAACTTTTTCTAATAGGATGCCACCTAAGAGCTAGCAATGCAAACTCCTCCAAACAACTACAGAATTTGATAGAACATAAATTGTTTATATATAAAAAAAAATTAAAAAGTCTTGGTGCGTGAAGAACTCAGACCTTCTTCCATCTATAAAATTGAACATTTACAATGCCTATGACCTTAGTGTTTACTTCTTTTCTAATTGTCTACAATATGCCCCAAGTGCATTGTTCTAGATTCAGCGCTAAATTGCAGCTCAACATTTTGGTACTAACAGGGTAATATATCAACCTGATTAAAATATATAATGTTGCCTCTTTACAAACCATCATTTAGCACTCACCGTGAATGCAAAGCACTGGGTCATAGAAAAGTATAATAGAGCCTGATGAAATTCAGAGAATAGTAGGAACATTAAATGGACTAAATTACCAAAACTCGATGAAAAATATTCTCGTTTTATGGGTAAAATGTTCCTCCTTAGATTTGATTATGGAATCATTTTTGAGTTGTAATCATTTTACCATCTTCTGGTTATCTAATTTTACAGCAGCTTTGAGAGTCCCCGCTTCCTACCAATCCTCATTCTTTTAGTGTTGGAGGTAAATGTTTTGCTTGTGCTTTCCATTTGTGTGTAATGTGTCATCTGGGAACTTTTTGAAGATTGTACCTTGGTGCGCGGGCAACTGGCTGAGGGCTCTCAGAAGACTGCTCGAAGCAGGACACGGGGAGTCCCAAAATGGTGCATTGTTAGGAGGTTAATGAATGAAGGAGACTGTAGAAGGGTAAGACGTCAGAGAGAAAAAATAGGCGTTATAAAGAATAGACAGCCAGAATCACAACTGAGAAAGGACTGCAAAATAGTATCACAACACAGGAGAAGACGGGCCTACAGAGGTGTCAACTAGTAGATAAAAACACTAAAAGGTGAAGGACTATAGGACTCCGAAGATTTCTAAGGGCTTAAAGGGGTTTTATCGTTTGAAGCCTTCGTGCTCTTCAGCTAATTCCTATGGGGATGAATTTGAAATCCAGGGGCGTTTTCTCTCCTCTCAGCAGGCGGTTGGTCTTCTCCTCTCAGAGGCGTGTCTCTCCTCTCAGCAGGCGTGTCTCTCCTCTCAGCAGGCGTGTCTCTCCTCCCAAGAGGCGTGTCTCTCCTCTCAGCAGACATGTCTCTCCTCCCAAGAGGCGTGTCTCTCCTCTCAGCAGGCATGTCTCTCCTCTCAGCAGGCATGTTCTCTCCTCTCAGCAGGCGTGTCTCTCCTTCAGCAGGCGTGTCCCCTCCTCTCAGCAGGCGGTTTTCTCTCCTCCAGCAGGCATGTCTTCCTCTCAGCAGGGTGTTCTCTCCTCCCAAGAGGCGTGTCTCTCCTCTGCAGGCGTTGTCTTTTCCTCTCAGCAGGTGTTTTCTTTTCTCTCAGCAGGCATGGGGCTTTTCCTCTCAGCAGGCATGTCTCTCCTCTCAGCAGGCGTGTCTCCTCCCCCTCAGCAGGCATGTCTCTCCTCTCAGCAGGGTGTCTCTCCTCCCAAGAGGCGTGTCTCTCCTCTCTGCAGGCGTTGTTCTCTCCTCTCACAGGTGTGGGCTCCCATCAGCAGGCATGTCTCTCCTCTCAGCAGGGCATGTTCTCTCCCTCTCAGCAGGCCCTGGGCTCTCCTCCCCCGAGGGTGTCTCTCCCTCAGCAGGGTGTCTCTCCTCTCAGCAGGCATGGTCTCTCCTCTCAGCAGCGTGTTCTCCTCTCAGCAGGCGTGTCTCTCCTGCCAGGGGTGTCTCTCCTCTCAGCAGGCTTGTCTTTTCCTCTCACAGGAGGCGTGTCTCTCCTGCCATGAGGTGTGTCTCTCCTCTCAAGCAAAGGGTGTCTCTTCTGCCAGGAGGCGTGTCTCTCTCCACTGAAAAGCTGTGGGCCTCTCATTCTGTATTTGCAAAAAGGGAAAGGTTTTCTGGACAGAAAGATCTGCAGCCTCTGCAGGTGTTCTCTTGTGTCTGCAGTCCCTTTTATCTCCAGGCTCCACAAGTTCCTTGCCTGTTTTCTATAACCAGTTTATACACAAGCCCCTTGGAAAGAAACACATTTGAGGAATTCACTCGCCCCTCCTCTTCCCCCCCCTGTTATCAGGCAGGAGGGCTGTTTATTTTTTTTTTTTTTTTTTGGACGTGTTATATGGGGGGAAAACACAGGACATAGACTGTGTTATATTGGGGGAACACGGACATGAGACTCTGTTATATGAGGGATCTAGAGTTAAACAGTCAGTAATTACCCAGATCATTCACCTTGGAGCTGGAGATGAGTATAGAGCCAGCAGCCCTCTCACATAGCTGGTTTTACTTTCGGTTTTAACAGCTCAGAGAGGAGTAGACACAGAGTGTGCAGGCAGCCAATCACAGCGGAGGGGGTGTGTCCAGGCCGTTTACTGTCTGGGGGCGTATTCCAACAGACTGAATGAAATGTCAGTCAGCCAATCACAGTGCAGGGGGCATGTCCAGAGCAGAATCCGTCCGGGGGCGTGTCCCAACAGGTGAATTAAATGTCAGTCAGCCAATCACAGTGCAGGCGGCGTGTCTAGGGCAGAATCAGCCCGGGGGCGTGTCCCGACTAGCCAATCACATAAAAGGGGATGTGTCCTGACTAGCAGCAGCAGAAATAGAAAAGAGATGCATAGAAAAGCTCATATCTACTATACCAAGTGACTTATGTAATGCAACCCAATTACAAAAGTGCTTATTTTTACTGTCCCCATAATCTGGGACATGATCTTTGTAGCGAGAAAACCCCTTTAAATATGACCACAAATGAGACACAAGAAATTAAAAAATATATAACAGGCTAAGACCCTGTGAGGTCCAAATGGACACTGTGCCTCATCAAGACATAAAGCTATGCTCACACGGCAGTTGTGAAACACCGTCAGATTCTGTTATAGAATCCATCCAGTATTTCAGCCGGGCCACTAACCTTGAACTGTACTATAATACACTGGTTTTAAGTGAAATACGACAGATTATAGAAAATTAAGTTTTTTGAACGGATTTCAAATTTGAAATCCAATCTCAGAAAATCTGAACTGTGTAGACTACAGCCGGATTTTCTATTGATGTCTTTGGGGATAATTTACAGTCGGATTTTTGCAGATTCTAAATTCCGAATCCGATTAAAACTCCGACAGTAAATGACTGTGGTGTAGAAGTAGCTTTACAGTCTTTCATAGTATCACGGTTCTATAACATCACCATGATTCTTAATCTTTAGCTTAGAAAACAATATTTGGTCTGCACATACAAAAAACATTTTGAAAAAAAATGATCATAGGTGCACACTGGTGCAGCAGTAACATACAAACACAATCCAATATCAGTAGCACACTACTAGCACTAAAAACCTATCAAAAGGCACATAGGAATTTTTGGAAAATAATTTCTGCTACTTAGAATGCATGAAAAAAAATTGAGGTTGTTAGTTCACATTTTTGATCAAAACTGCTTAAAGGGGTTGTCTCATTACATTGATTCATCTTACCTCAGTCCTGTTTTCTTGGCTTCATGTTGAAATCAGGGGCATGTTTACTGGCTTCTACTAGGCTGCAGAAGAAGCCAGGCTGTAGCTATAGCAACCAGTGCTGGCAGCCTATCATGAGATATCAAACAGGTCTGTAGCTGCAGCGACCGGCGGAGCTGATGCAGCCCATACAAGAGGAGATATCTCAGAATAAGTAGAAGACTGTCAATGGACACATATTGCAAAGTGACTTGTTTTTGCAAAATCTCTAACATAAAAAGCAGCAATCCTTGTAGTGAGACAACCCCTTTAATCCCATCTGCCAATCAGCAATGGGACCTCAATACAGGTGGGAACCTACTCTGTTGTTACCTCTCTTGGTGCCTGTTTAGACCTCCACGTTTCAAGGAGAGAAGATTCCAGCTACAAGCTACTCTGCATTGATTTAAGAGCCTGTGCAGGTGGGTAGAGTGCAAAAAAACCAAAGAGGGGGCAGCCAATCCCCCATACAAACAGACTAGAAAACAATATTTGATCTGCACATCCAAAAAACATTTTGAAAAAAAAATGAGCATAGGTGCACACTGGTGTGGCAGTAACTTACAAACACAATCCAATATCAGCAGCACACTATTAACACTAAAAAAACCGGTTAAAAACCCTTTTAATTAAAGATTTTGTTATTTAAAATCTTTTTTGTTTTTTTATTATATTTAAAAATTTTATTTTGTTTTTATTTTGTTTTTTTTTAATTTTTGGGGGGTGTTTTTTTTCTCTTTAGGTGATTCACTTTTTGTTTTCCTTTCGGGAACCTTTAAACTTTTTTTTTCTGGGTGTTTTACCTGTTTTGTAATTCACTGTGTTATATCTCTGTTTCCCCTTTTTGGTTGACTCTCATTTTGGGGTTAAATTAAAAATTCCGGGTACGTTTAAAGAAAACGGTATTTCCTCCCAAATTTAAAAACCCAAAAACCCCCCCCCCCGGGGTATTTTTCCGGGAAAAAGGCCCCTTTTCATTGGGGGTAATTAACCCTCTTTTAAAACCCCACTGTATTATCCGCCCTTACTGCGGGTGTTTTACCCTTAGTGCATCCGGGGAATTAAACTTCGTGACACCAAAAATTTTCCCTGTACGTGACATCACTGTGTGATTATTCGGGCTTGAAATCACGTTATTATCTTTACTGGACATCACTGGATTACCCTGTACTGTGAATCACTTTTTTATTACCCTTACGGGACTCACTGTGTTTTCCCCTGTACTGTGAAATTGTGTGTTATTATTCTGTACTGTGACATCACTTGTTTTCTTACTGTGACTCACGTTTTATCCTGTACGTGCATCACGGTATTATTTACGTGACATTCTTGTGTTTATCTGTACTGTGAATCACTGGTTTATCTTTACTGTGACATCACGTGTATTACCTGTACTGTGAATAGTGTATTATTCTGTCGTGACTCACTGTGTTTACCCCTTTACGTGAACCCCTGTGTATTACCTGTCTTCATCAGGTATTTTTCCCTTACTGTGCATCACTGTGTATAATATCCTGTTGACATCCGGTGTATTACCCTTTTGTACGTGACATCACTTTTGTTATATCCGTACTGTACATCACTTGTGTTTACCCTTTAAAGGTAATCACTGTGTTTTTTCTTACGTCATCACTGTTTTTACCCCTTTCGGGACATAAAGTGTGATAACCCTTACTGTGACATCACTTGTGTATTTTTCCTTGTACCGTAATCACTGTTATTATCCTGTACTGGACATAGTTGTTATTCTCTTACTACTGTTAAATATTATCCTGATGTGACATACTGTGTTATACCCCTGTACGTAATCACTGTGGTATTTTTTACTGGGACACACTGTTTATTACCGTACGTAATCACTGTGTATTTTATTTTTAAACTGTGAACACTGTGTTATTACCCCCCTGATGGACTCAGTGTGATAATCCTTACTGGACATAAATTGGTATTATCCTGTCCCCGTGACCATTTTGTTTACCCGGGTATGTGACATTTTTTTTTTAAATCCTGACGGGACATCACTGTTTATTTCTTTACTGTGACTCACTGTTTTTATTGTACTGTACATACTGTGTGTATTATCCTGTACTGTGACTCACTGTGTATTATCCGTACTGTGAACACTGGTGTTTTATCTCTTTCTTGACATCACTGTGTTTTTACCCTGAATGTGACACACTGTGGAAATATCCTTGTACCCTTTTTTGACAATCATGTTATTTATCCCTGTACGGACATCATGTGTGTTTATTCTTACTATGACATCCTGTGTATTATTTTATTGACTCATTTGTTTTAAATTTTACCCCTTGAAAATGACATCACTGTGTATTATCCTGTACTGGCTCACGTGTTATTTTTCCCTTTACTAGGGTTTTTAAACCCCTTCGTGTATTTTAATCCTGACTGTACATCACGGTTGATTATCTGAAATGTACACCGGGGTATTTCCCGTATGTGACACACGGATTATCGTATGTGCATCATGTGATTATCCCTGTACGTGACTACGTTTATTATCCTTTACTTGACATCACGTGTTTTTAATTGCTACTGGGGGAAACCTTTTTCCACTTGTGATTATCCGTACTGTACATCATGTTTTTAAATTTTTAAACCCGTTTTCCTTTTTGTCATCACTTTTGGGGGTTTTTCCCCCCTTTTTAAACCTATGGACTCACTTGTATTAATCCGTAATGTGACATCACTGTGGGTTTTACCCTTGTCCCGTGACATCACTGTGTTTACTCTGTACTGTGACATCACGTTTTTATTACCTTACGTGACATCATTTGTGTATTATTCTTTACTATGACACCCCTTGGTATTATCCGAACTGTGAATCACTGTGTGTTTATCCCTGAAATGTACATCACTGTGTATTATCTCTGTACTTGACATCACTGTTTTTTTTCCTGTACTGTGACCACTGTGATTATCCTGTAGGGACTCACGTTTTTTTTTAAAACCTCCTTTTATTTTGTGGACTCACTTGTATTACCCTTTCTTGACATCCCTGTGTATTATCCTTAATGTGACATCACTGTGTTAACCCTGTCTGTACAACTTTTGATTATCCCTGTACTGTGACATCATGTATGTTTTTCCCCTTTATGGCACACTTTTATTTTATCCTGTACTGTGCATCACTGTGATATTACTCGTACTGTGAAAAAAAAAAAAAACACACACTGTGTTTTATCCTGTCGTGCAACTGGAAATTACCCTGTACTGTGAATTACTGTTTTATTATCTTACTTGAATCACTGTTTTATTATCCTGTACTGGACATATTTATTACCTTACGTGACATCACTGTTTTATCAAAACTGTGAATCACTGTTATTATCCTGTATGTACTCACTGTGTTTTTATACTGTACTGTGACATACTGTTAATTTATCCGTATGGACTCACTGTGTGTTATACTGTCGGACCCCTGTGTTTATTTTACTGGACATCATTGGGGATATATCTGAAATGAAACGGGGTTTTATCCCGTACTGTGACTCACTGTGTTTTAAAATTTGCTGTGAAAAAATTTTAATTATCCATGACGGACTCATTGTTTTATTACCCTTTTACTTGCATCAGGGTTTTTCGACTGGACTCACTTGTGTTTAAACCTTTGTAGGACTCACTGTGTATTATCCTGTACTGGCCACTGTTATTATTTCCCTTTACTTGAACCCCACTGTTTTATTATTGTAACGTACATCACTGTGTGAAATATCCTTGAACCGAATCATGTGTATTACCCTTTTATGTGAATAAAGTTATTTCCTTACTTGACCCATGTGAAAATTACCCCTGTTTGGACTCTTTTGTATTATTTTCTTGACATCACTGTTATTATCCTTACGGACACACTGGGTATTATCTTTTACAGACATCACTGTGTTTATCTGTATGTGACACACTGTGTATTATCTTGTATGTGACATCACTGGGATTTCCCTGATTGACACATTTGTGTATTACCCCTTAAATGTGACATCACTTTTTACCCTGTACTGGGACATACTGTGTTAAATTATCTTTATTGAACACTGTGTTATCCCCCTGACGTGACATATGTGTATTTATCCTGACTGGCATCATTGGTGATTACCCTTTTACTATGACATCACTGTGTATTATCCTGTAATGGGGACACACTGTGGAAATACCTGTAGTGACATCACTGTGTATTATCCCTTCTGGAAAAATTGTGTGTAATCCTTTATTGATTCATGTGTTTTATCCTGTACGTGACATCACTGGTATTACCCCTGAAATTACATCCTGTTTATTATTGTATGTGACATCACTTTGTGTTTTATCCCTGTTTGTGACACACGTGATTATCCCTGTACGGTGCATAAAAGGGGGGGTTTTTTACCCCTTTAATAACATCACTGGTATTATCCTGAAATGGACATCACGGTTATATCCTGTACGTGACATCATTGGGTTTTTCTTCTGTGAAAATCACTGTGTATTATCCTGTACTGTGCATCATGTGTTATTATCTCTTTACTATGACTACTGTGTATTATCCTGAAATGGACATCATGGGGTTTTTTTTTTTCCTTGAAAGGGCATCACTGTTATTATCTCTGACTGACACACTGTGTGTATTATCCTTAATTGACATAAACTGTGTTTTAAACTGAAATGTGACTCACGTGTGTATTATCCTGAAGGACATCAGTTTTTTAATCTCTTACTGGAATCACTGGTTTTATCCGTACTGTGACATCATTGGGGTGTATTATCCTTTACTTGACATCCGTTATTATCCTGAAACTGTGCATCACTGTTTATTACCCTTAATGGACATCACGTTATTATCCTGACGACATCACTTTTTTTACCCTTTAACTGGACACACTGTTATTATCCGAAACTGTGACATCCCCGGTATTATCCGAAATGTGAAAACACTGTTTTTTTTTTTATTAAAAATCCGGGATTTCACTGGGACATAAAGTGTTTATTATCCTTACTGGACATCCTGGTATTATCCCGTTGTGACATACTGTGTTTTACCCTGTACTGTGACATCACTTTTTGTAAAAACCTTTACTGGGACATCACTGTATATTATTCTGTACTGTGACATCACTGTGTATATTATCCTGTACTGTGACATCACTGTGTATTATCTGTACTGTGACATCACTGTGTATATTATCCCTGTACTGTGACATCACTGTGTACATTATCCCTGTACTGTGACATTACTGTGTGTATTATCTCTGTACTGTGACATCACTGTGTATATTATCACTGTACTGTAACATCACTGTGTGTATTATCCCTGTACTGTGACATTTCTGTGTGTATTATCTCTGTACTGTGACATCACTGTGTATTTATCTCTGTACTGTGACATCACTGTGTATATTATTCTGTACTGTGACATCACTTTGTGTATTATCTCTGTACTGTGACATCACTGTGTGTATTATCCCTGTACTGTGACATCACTTTGTGTATTATCTCTGTACTGTGACATCACTGTGTGTATTATCCCTGTACTGTGACATCACTGATATCCATCATGGACAGCCAATTATCTGATTGTCCGGCATATAATTCTACCCCATGGCTGGCTGTTGGATAGATGTACTGGGGGCCAAACTTGGGGCAATCGTCTGATCATCTTTGGGCCAAACTTTGAATGGGGGTGTTTATAAATGGACTACAGGGGAAAACATTAACTATAAAGCAAGCTAGAATGTAAGTACACCCGGAGTCACTAGTCTTCAACAAACTATGTACAAATAACTGGAAATACACATTCTCCCCACTCTAGCAAGAAGCCCCTAAATCAACTAGGAAAAATTCCATTATAATGGCTATAATTAATGGCATGCTTTGTTTAGTGACTTCTTCTCTTTCCGTATATATTGATTTTACTTGAAATTACCCCTTCTCTCTGTCTTGCTCCCCCTCTCATGTCTCCAGGGACAGTAAAAGATGCTGTTCACATTTTAATCCTGGCGATATGAATTCTGCCAACCAGCCTCCTTATTAAATTTATGCAAATATCTAATTGATGCCTTATTAGGCACCCATTAAAAGTCCCAGAAGCTTTCCATGCAGCGTATAAATTAATCTTCCAGACTATTAGCAGAACTCCTAATTAAACATCTCCTCCCTTCTGCCAGAAGGGTCATCACTATTTGTGTGTATGGAGGCCAGAGGTCGGCCCCGAAATAAAGGGAGATGAAAACCAGGATTTGTCAAAGGGAAAAAAAAGGATCCCTCGAGTGCAGGTCAGAGGTGCAGCACTTCTGAAGAGAAAAATGTCTAACTTTCAAGAACGAAACGTGTAATAAAGGAGTTTTTAAAATGTAACTGCAGAATTTAATTTAGTTTGATTATATGTGTGCAAATTAGGAACAAATTGCATTTTAGGGAAGAGGGTTGATGTTGATCACGATATTCCTGTATCTAGTGGAACGAACACTATTATGAATTGAGAGTTTGTCCCGTGGGTTTTAATGATGGACCTTACTAATACAAAAAGCCATGCATTTTAACAGTTTTTAAGTGGTCTTATATGTGAACAATGTTAGTTTGAAATTTTGATTACTGCATCCGCTGATCACTGTTTTTTTGAGAACATTTATTCGGTCCTTCATAGTGATCAGAGGCCTAAAAAGGGGGGACGGATCCCAGATTCCCAATAATTTCTGGGGCGTGATATTTGAGTGACAGGTGGTGCATGTTGAATCACTGATGTCAATGATCTAGTGTCTGATCACTTATGATTGAGCGGTGCAGTGTCTGATCACTGATGACCCACTAATACAGAGTCTGATTATTAGTGATCCAGCGGTGCAGTGTCTGATCACTGATGACCCACTAATACAGAATCTGATCACTAGTGATCAGTGGTGCAGTGTCTGATCACTAATGACCCAATAATCTAGTGTCTGATCACTTATGATTGAGCGGTGCAGTGTCTGATCACTGTTGATCCAGCGGTGAGATGTCTGATCACTGATGATCCAATGATGTAGTGTTTGATCACTTATGATTCAGTGGTGCAGTGTCTTATTACTGATGATCCAATGATCAAGTGTCTGAGCACTGATACAGAGTGTGATCAGTAATGATCCAGTGGTGCAATTTATGATCCCTGATGACCTACTGATATAAAGTCTGATCATTAGTGATCAAGAAGTGCAGTTTCTGATCACTGTTGAATCAGCGGTGCAGTGTCTGATCACTCATGATCTAATGGAACTGGATCATCTTTTGGTGCAATTTCCAGGTACCTGGGGGTGCCTCATTCACATGTACCAACAATTGGGAATGTCCAGGTGTCTCAGAGAAGAATATGCTTTGGTCCGACATGTGCATATCAACCCAAGAACAAAAGCAAAAGACTTCATGAAGATGCTGGCGAAAGCTGGTAAGATTGTGTCATTATGAAACTAGTACTGTATCAACATAGACGGAAATGCCACTCTGCCAGGAAGAAGCCATTACTGCAAAAGAAACATATAAAAGCCAGATTAATGTTTGCAGACGCACACAAGAACAAAGAGCAACATTTTTGGTGACATGTCCTGTGGTGTGATGAATCTAAAATTGAACACTGTGGCTCTAATTAAAATTATTTCGTTTGGAGTATAAAGGGAGAAGCTTGGAAGCCTAAGAACACCATCCCAGATGTGAAACACTGGGATTGCAGCATCATGTTGTGGGGGTTGTTTTGCTGTAAGAGGGACTTGTGTATTTCACAAAATAGATGACATCATGAGGAAAGAAGATTATGAGTGAAATGTATGATTTTTGGCGCCCAGGCGCCATCTTTTTGCAGGCGTTAGAATGCGCCTGAATTGAAAATTGTCATGAAACTCTCACCAGATGTTGATAAAAACCCATCCAATCCACCCAGGCAAAGAAATCAAACCATAGATGTGCATAGATTAAGTTATGTGAGAAATGACACAGGGAAAAAATATTGAACACACAAAGAAAGAGAGGTGCAAAAAGCTATGAAAAGTAATGACACCAGCTGAAATCTATCAGGAATTAGAAATCAATCTTGCCATTTATTAAAAAATAATGTCAGCATCCAACTGAAGGCCTATAAAAAAAGTTTCTCTTTACCAAGATGCCACACAAGAAACATTATTATTATTATTATTATTATTTATTTTAAAGCGCCATTGATTCCAGGGCGCTGTACATTCGAGGGGGTTACATACATTACATAAGTCAAACGAGTACAGTGATAAGGGATAATGACAATTGGCACGACAGAGGGAGAGAGGACCCTACCCGCGAGGGCTTACAATCTACAAGGAGGGGGAAAGAGACAGGAGGTGAGGGGCAGACATGTCTGTGGAGGAAGTAGTGACAAGTTTAGTGAAGGTTATAGGCAAGCCTGAAGAAATGGGTTTTCAGGTTGCTTTTGAAGCTGGTGAAAGTGGAGGAGAGTCTGATGTGTTGAGAGAGAGTCTCATGATGGGTAAAAACAGTGAGCTATCTCAAGACATTGGCAACCTTATTATTGCAAAGCCAACTGATGGTATTGGTTACAGAAGAATTCTAAACTACTGGAGGTTCTAGTGAGCACTCTTGGGGCCATAATCCGGGAGTGGAAAGAACATAATTTTCTCATAAACCAGCCACAACTAGGTGCTCCCCACAAGATTTCAGACAGAGGAGTGAAAAAAATCAGAAGAGCTAAGGAGCACCTGTGGAGAGTTACAGAAAGACCTGGAATCAGCAAGTAAAATAAGAAAACAACAAGTAATGAACTCAACCTTCATGTCCTGTATGCACACTCACCCTCCATTTCCTGTACGCCTACTCACCACGCAAGACTCCATTGTTGAACAATGTTCAAGCTTGTTTAGAGTTTGCTCAACAACATTGAGACAAGCCTGTGAAATACTGGGAGAATACATTGTGGTCAAATGAGACTAAAATTGTAGTCTTTGGATGCCATAATACACACCATGTTTGGAGGCCAAAAGGTGCTGCATATCACCTCATAAACACCAACCAACAGTGAAGCCTAGAGGTGGGAACATCATGATGTGGGGTGGTTTTTCATCATACGGCACAGGCAAACTTCATATCATTGATGGAAGGATGAAAGGATAAATTTACCAAGACATTCTTGATAAAAATGCCATCTACCATCTACCATAATGATGAAGATGAAACAAGGGAGGAAAAGTCAGCAAGACAATGATCCCAAACCCACGGTCAAGGAAACTCTCTATTGGTTTCACAGAAAGAAAATAAAGCTGCTGAATACAATAGAAAATCTATGGAAGGAACTAAAGCTCAGAGTTCATAGAAGGAGCCCACAGAACCTTCAGGATGTGAATATTATTTGCATGGAAGAATGGGCCAAAATCCACCCTGAGCAATGCATGTGACTAGTTCCTTTATACTGGAGGCGTCATCACCAACAAAGGCTTTTGTGCAAAGTATTAAATACATTTCAGTAAGTGTCTTCAATGCCCGGTCAAATTTCATTATTACACAACTTTTTATGGACATCTATGGTTTGATTTCTTTGCCTGTGTGGATTGGACAAATGATCATATATAATATAATTTATAATAAGACTATTTGTAAATAACTGTAATTGAGAGCTAAGCATTCTCTGCCTGGTTATTCACCGTCGTACAGGTTGAGGAACTTTGTTGTGTTAAAGATTCTGGCGATGTGTCAGCCAAGGTGCGTACGACCTTCACGCAGCCGAGAGAAAGAAACGGGCCCCCAGGAGCTGAGCAACAGTTCGTACGGTACATAATGAGAGGAGAACACAGACATCCTGAAGGAGACAGAGAACCAAATATACTGTGAAAAAGAGCTGCAAAGGACTGTGAGGGACATTAAACAGGAGCGAAAACACAAGATACTGGAGAAAAAGACAAGAGAGACACTGAAAAAGCTAAAAATGAGCGATTGTCTACAGGAAAGAAACAAGATCTGTGTTGGTCCAAATCTGTCAAATACTGCAATAGAAAGGGAAAAGAAGCTTTGTTTAAAAAATACATTTTCTATGATGTGAGATTTAAGAAAGAAACGTAAAGGGCTGGTCAGCTAAAAAAACAAAAAGTAAACCGAGATTACCGTCAATCTAGTGTTAAAGCTCTGGCGCTGTCTCTGGTCTTGGTTAAAGGGGTTTTGCCACGATGTAATGTTGACATGGGATCCTCCAAAATGGGTATTTAATCTCTTTTCTAAATATATGTGATTAAAAAAGTGAAGCCTCTGAGAGCTACAGCCTTCTTTACATGCCCTTGGTTTCCTGACAGTTTACATTAGACACGACCAGGAGCTGATCTGGCTCTCGCTTGCGTTATTTGCACTTCTTATCTGATGGCAGGGAACATGAAGGAGCTTTGGAGGGACTGGGGAGAAAAGTTCCTGTGTCTTTTGTATAAAGAATCCACTGGTTGTAATGTAATTATCTGAGTTAACATCCCTTGTTCTCTGCTCAGCCCCCCTCCTTCTCCCCCTGCAGCCGTTCGTTTGTTCCTGAAGGAATGAAAGAAGGCTGCCTGCTGAGCTTATCTTCTCTCCTGAGCAGATAAGAGGGAGAAATAAAGTGCATATAGCTTCTGCGCAATACAGTTCTCCTCTGTGGATTAGTAACTACTCATCTACAGTGACAGAGTATCAGGAGAGTGCATGGGAGGGGGAGTGATGACATCACAGAGGAGGTACTTGTTTTTTTAAACACAGAAACACAACGCCCCTTTTTTCAAGCCTCAAGAGGGGAGTATCAGCCTGTTAGGTAAGGAACTCACTTCTTGGCAAAGCCCCTTTAACTTCCGGTCGCATGCCCCTCCATTGACATCAGCGCACAGAAAGTGAACGGCACGTGACCACTGACTGGTTGTAAGGGGTCACCTGCTGAAAAGAAAGATCAGAAACACCAACAGAGCTTCAACTCTGAGCACAGAGGGGAGTACAATTTTTCTTCTGTTATTTTCTACGTTTGGGGGGCTATGTTTATTATTTTTTTTTGTCAGACAACCTATCAGCTTCTGTTTCTTAGCAAATACTTGGAAGTGAATAAAATAAGATTTCTAGAGAATCTATTTTTATTTTTATCTTGGTGTTGAGTTGTTCCTCTTTAAGGCCCGTCCCTACAGCACAGGTCTACTGTCAGTTTTACAGACGGTTTCCGGATTTGAAAGCCATCTGAAAACCGACTGTCAGCCTTTTACAATGCTTTAATGGAAAATCCGTGCAGCAGTCCCACACTGCACGGATTTTCCGCAGGACGTTCTTTTACACCACTGGCGGTCCGAAAAACTTAGAACATGTTCATTCTTCCGCCTGATTTTCATGTGAGTGCGAAGGACAAACCGCAGACAAAAGCCGTCCCCCCGTGTGCCAAAAACAGACCAAATACCGGTTGGCATTCCCCGACCAGTATTTGGTCTTTCCCGTTTAGACATAGCCTTATTCCTCCTGTAAATGCATAAATAAACTGATATCTGGGGGTCGCTGTTATTTCTGTCAAATTGTGTCCAAATAAGTTTGAAATGGTGGAAACTGACTGAACAGGGCCAGAGTATAGTATGTTGGAAAAAGGAAGATAGTAAAACTTTATTGTCAGCTTTGTTTTCCAGCAGGAACAACAGAGGAACAGCACAAAGGTCTGCCTCTAGGATAGGTATTTGCTGGCTTTTAAATGGATCTGTGACCTCTTCTGACAGGTCTATTTAGTAAATCCTCGTGTTCCCTGTGAAATAACAATCCTGGAGCCTCTTCTCTTATATCTCTGTGTTGTGCTGTTCCTCTGTTATTCCTCCAAGAAATGTATCACTGAATCTGTCAGATGGGTGTTACCATTCCAGTTTTAAAAGTGGTATGCCCCTGCACACACTGACTGTCAGCACTGATTGGACAATGCCAGACAGTGCAGGGACACACCCCAAATTGGTAACACCCAGCTGACAGATTCAGTTATAAATTTCTAAGCGGAGCAATTTCTATTTCTAACAGAGGAACAGCACAACACAGAGTTATATGAGAAGAGGCTCCAGATATGGGCGTAACTATAGCCATAGCAGCTACTATAGGGCCCAGAGGTTGAGGGGGGCCCACTCAGATACAAGAACACTGTTTCTTTTTGTAGGGAACAAGTAGTTGGTGGCTTTCTGCTCTCCAGCTCTACTATGTGGGTTCCCTGATATATAAAGGTATTATTTATACCATTAAAGGGAATGTGTCATCAAAAAATGATTTATTATCACATTTTTATGTTAAACACATTTTTTAGGAATTTTTGGTTATGTTTTTTTAATTTTCCAGATCACTTTCATTATTTTTTTAATAATTCTTAAGTCCTGCAGTTTTCACTTTGGCCACTAAGCCTAATAATAGTCTGACACTTCCTGTTCTGTTTAGAGAGCTTTTCAGCATATAGACGACCGAACTGAGAAATCTACAATCAGGAAATAAAAACGACTAAGAGGAAAAGAATATGGATCAGGGGCTTGATTTAATAAGTAAAAAAAATAAATTTGCAACATATTCCCTTTAAATATTGCAACTGATTATGCTGTTTTAGTTTATAGTCATTAGGTGGTAGAGCCCCCTCTCATTTTGCTATGGGGCCCTATGACTTGCAGTTATGCCCCTGGCTCCAGAATTGTTATTTCACTAATAATACAAGGATTTACCAAAACAGACATACGGTATCTGGAGATGTCACATTTAAGGTCAAATTTTAGATAATAACCCTTAAAGGGGTTGTCTCACTACATTGATTCATCATACCTCAGTCCTGTTTTCTTGGTTTCATTTTGAATTCAGGGTGTGTTTATGGCTTCTATATGGGTGCAGTAGGGAAACCAGGTCTGTAGCTATAGCGACCAGTGCTGGCAACTTATCAGGAGAGATGAAACAGGTCTGTAGCTATAGCAACCTGAGGAGCTGATGCAGCCCATACAAGAGGGGATATCTAGGAATAGGTAGGACACTGTTAATGGACACATATTGCAAAGTGACTTGTTTTTGCAAGATCTTTAACATAAAAAGCAGCAATCCTTGTAGTGAGACAACCCCTTTAATAATTGTATAATAAAAAAACTCTGCAATTTTGTAATATACTTTGTTTTTTAATACCCAAATATTGCTATCAGTTTACATCCAGATTGCTGAACACACCTAGTTTTCTCACAGCTTGTATAATTGTCTAGGCAATCATTGTATACAGCTCTGATACATTGCTGGACACAGAAGGTTTCCATCCACGGTGGTCGCAGTCCTAGCGACAACCCAATAATCCCTACCACAGATACAAATGTGCACCTACGCAATGCTTTGCTCTGGAGAGCAATAATCAGAAAGACGTATTGAGCTGCTGGCTTGCAGTTTGCTGCCTCAAGTCCTTGAAACATACACAAGCAATCACAGGCAATAACATGTGACCCTAATGATTTGTTAATAGACTGTTGTTATCCAAGGGTAGGAATACACAAGGGCAATCGATCACCCCCGCCATGTTCCTGCACACCTGCAGTGGTGAGCCCAGGTGTACACGTCAATAGCTTATGCCAGGCATCACCCATCCCCCCTTTCATCCCCTTTCCCCAGGTTTTAAAAAAGCAGGGGAATGTGGGGGGAGTGGGGTGAAAGGTCCCATTTTGTAAGGCAAAACAGGTTCCCCGGGGATAGAAAATATTTTTTTTGGTAAATGGTGGTATATTGTTCTTAACAATATACAGATAAAATTTAGGGGTAGCCCAAGGGAATTTTCCCCTTTGGCAGGTTTCTATCCTAAAGGGGCGTTTTCCGGGCTATCAAAAGATGCAAAACCTTTGGGGTTTGGGGCCCCCATCCCTTTGGGAATGGTTTTTAAGTTGCTAAGTTTCCCTGGTGCCCCCATCTTTTCCGGCCCTTTTTCCCTATTTCCCCCCTATAGCAGTTCCCCTTCGGCCCTTTTCTTCTCTCTTTTATAATTTCTCTCTCTCTCTGTCTTTTTTTCCCCTCTTTTTTTCTCTGATTCTTATGTCTCTTGGTGAGTATCAGGGCGCTGGCCCCCTTTAAAACCTTTGCTCCGCTTCCCCCACCGGCTGGTGGGGTAGAGGGAATACTTATGTAAAAAAGAATCCTTTTTGGTTTCCTTTTCCCCGGGAAACACTTTAAACCCCAGCCACTACTGGGCCTATATGAAAAACCCCTTTCTCTTGTTTTCCGCGCCCCCCCGTTTCAAACCGTCGGGGGGGGTTTTAAAAAGGATCTATTTTTTGAATCCACAGAAAAAAGTAAATACAAAAAAAAAAGGGAAAAGTATTTTACGTGTTTCAGGTCTATTTTATAGCCCCAAAAATTAATGTCACCCGCTCCTCCCCGCCCCCTTTTTCACAAAACCCCAAAAAATTCACAGAGCTAAATTTTCTTCCTCTATCATTTTAACCCTTTTATACCCACAGAGCTCAGCTCCTCTCCCTCTATCTTTTTAACCCTATATTCACAGAGCTCAGCTCCCCCCCTTTAAAATTTTAAAACCCCTATTTTACACGGAAAAGTTCCCCCCCAAAAAACCCCACCAGCTCCCCCCTTTATCAAAAACCCTATATATCACGAGCTCAGCTTTTTCCCCTCTATCACATAACCCTAAATATCACAGAGTCAGCCCCTTTTTCCTCTATCATAAAACCCCTATATATCACAGACCTCAGTTCTCTCCTTTTTCCCATTTTAAACCTTTTTTTAAATATAACAAAGATAAAGGCCTTTATCCCCCTTCTATCATAAAAACCCTTATTTTCCACAGAGTCAGCTTCTCCCCCCCTCTATCAAAATTTAACCCACATTTTTTTATATAAACCCCTTTCCTGTTTCCCCCTTCCTTCCCTTTTTTTCATATAACCCTTTATATCCAGAGTTTGCTTCCCCCCTCCCCCTTCTATCCAAAAAAATAACCCTTTTATATATCACAAAAAAGAGCTCAGGTTTCTCCTCTTTTTTTAAAATAACCCCTTTTTTTAATTTCCCTTTCCACAGAGCTCAGGTTTCTCTCCTTCTTCCCAATTTCCGCTACCCTCCCCCAAAAAACCCAACCTCTTTTTTTATTTTCCCAAAAGAGCTCAGCTTTTTCCTTTTTCTATCCCATATAACCTTTTTTATAAAAATTTCACAAAAACTCACCCTCCTTTTTCCTATCATTTAACCCTATATAATAGACCAAAACGGTGTACCCGTTAAAACCCTCTTCAGCCTAAAAAGAAGAAAAAGGGACAAACGGGAAAGGAAAAAAGACGGGACAGGTGCAAAATTTAGTGTATTTAATTCCTCTGAGGTGGAAACCGTAATTGATATTTTTTGTTTCACCTGGTTGGGTTGTACAATATATGGTACAACCACATACCAACCCTTGGGCCCTATAGAGGGATTTTCCCTCCAGAATCCATTTTTTTAAAAACCCCCACCCCCCGGGGTGGGGAGGAAAATTCCCCATAAATTTATTTTCTGCTTTTTGACTCCAGTTGCAGCCAAAAAAAGGGAAAGGGTTTATTCCTAGCGCTCGTGACGAAAAATTTTTCCAAAAAATTTTTTCCCTTTCTTATTTTTAATTGGAAAGAAAAAAATCCCCACGATGGGGCCAGAAAATTTTTATTTTAAAGTAAAAAAAACCCTTAAATTTAAAACAGGGGCCCCCTAGGTTTTGCACGCCTCGTCGCTGCCTTCCTCAGGAGTTTAAGACATATGCAAAAAACCATATTGGGAAAAAATTATCTTTCCCAAAACCCCCCTCCTTCTTTATTTAAAACCCAACCCCATCAAAAACCCGGGGGAATATTTTGAAATAAACATTTGTCATAGACTTATTGAAAAATTTTTCCCAAAAATTCTGTAAAACCTCAATCAAAAACCCAATTAAAAAAATTTTCTAAAAAAACTATTAAAAATGATTACAATAGTATTAAAACACATATTCTAAGAAAAACTCTGCAGTCCAGGGCTTTATTCAGCTCCGTTTGATTGCTCCAGAGTCCCGGGCGCCCAGCCGGGGTTTGTCCTTTTGTCATAAATGGGGCATCAGCGTAATCACTGCCCCAGGAAGTCTCCGACTCTTTACTGCGGCATGTTTTCTATGCCAGTACTTTCATCGGGGCCCCTGGGGAAAAGCATTTAGGCTCCCAAACTTTTTCCCAATAAAAAATAATATTAGGGGAAACCCTTTCAAAAACTTTTTTATCGTGACTGAGTGCATCAATGAACCCTTATTCCACAGCTCATATTTTTTTCTGTTTAAAAAAAATTTTAAATGTGCTAATTTTTCTTATATGGGGGACCTAGGGGGATAACCTTTTTGGTGCCTAAATTTAAAACCCGAAAGGGCTTTAAAGTTTTTAAATTTTAAAAATTTAAATATTTTTTTGTTTGTTATCAAAGCCGGGAGTCTATACGTGGGTCTTTGGTAAAAAAATTCTTTTGGCTGTATTTCCAAAATTTTTAATCCCCTTTAACATGTTCGTTTAAAATGTGGGGGGAAAAGGGTATACAAATTTGTTATTCTTTTTAATACTAAATCTGTGGTTGTTCATCCGTTGGGAGAGCTTAGTTGAGTTTCTCCCAACATACTGCTTACAGCAGCTACAAGTAATCAAATAAACCACATAAGATGATCTACAATTAATATGGCCCCTAATCGTAAGGCCGTGTTCACACGGCTTATTCAAGACGGAATTGCGAGGCGGATTGCGCTCGCAAATCCGTCTTGAATAAGGGGCGGGGGCGGGGCGAGGGCACGGCCCACCGGCCCCCAAGACGTCCACAATCCACGGCACGTATTGCGCCGGGATAATGTGCAGGTCACTTTCTCCCGCCCGGCGGATTCGCGGGGGGGGAAAGGAGCGACGGATCCACGTTCTCTATGAGAACGGGGGGTTACCGAAAATTACGGCGACGTTGGGCCTACTGCAGCGAAATGGGCCCAAAAAAATTACTTGCTCCCTAAAACCTTTTGTCTGACACCAAATTTCTCACCTCCTGCAACATTTTGCAACATTTGCAGGTGGGGAAATTACACTTTTTTACTCCTCCTACCAGTTCTTTCTCCTTTTTGATTATCCTCACTCTTCAAGTGTTTTGTACTTCTCTGTTGTGATGGGCCAACTATATTCTTTATTGTCCTTGCTCGCAGGGGGATGATGAAAGCGGTGCGTCACTCCCCCTGCGACGCCGACGTGTATGTAGAGCGCTTACCAAGCGCCGTACATACAGGGGAGAAGACAGGACGGTATCGATCTGTCCTGCCTCCTCCCCGACTGTGACTGCGCGGCCGCTGTGAAACGGCCGTGCAGTCTGAGATTGGCGGGCGCCGCCCGCACTAAGGAGTGCTCCAGGCCCACGGCAGCGGCCTGGAACTGCCGAGATCCGGGGCACAGGCAGATTTATTCGGGGCTTGTGCTCGTGCCCCGAATGAATCTGCCTGGCGACGCCCCTGGTAACATCAACATGACTTATTTGGGAATCAAAAATCCCCCTTTTTTTTTTCCCTTTGGTGGGGTTCTCGTGCCCAACCTTGAAACCCCGCCCCGCCGGGGGAACGGCTTCTTATCCAAGAGGCCTATATTTTGGAAAAAGTCTTGTAAGACTAATAAAAATTTTTCCAAAGCGGGAAAAATTTCCTAAAATAACAGCACAGAATGAAATTAGATTTGTTTTAAAAAGGGACACAAAGGAAATGCGCTGTGTGCTAAAAAACCACTTTTTCTTTTAAATTTAATCTTTTAATGGGCCTTACCCCAAGTGCGGGACGCTCTCGGGAAAGGGCGACTCCCATCAGAAAAGTTTTCGGGGTGATCAAAACTATGGGGGAGACCATTTAAAAGTTTTTCTTCCCCGCCCCCCGGGTAACCTCACACGGAGGTTACTGAGATCTGAACTCCCAAAATCAAAATTATTTCCTTTAAATAAGAAAATTCCCTAAAAAAAACAAATGTCTCCTCCCCCCAGTCCCTTTTGCATGGGGGGAACCTCCGGGGTTTCCGGAAGATTATGCGAAAATCCCGGAATAAACCACATCATAAAAATAATGGGTCACGGGAATGGGGGAAAACAACGCTAAACCCCGCTCGGGCAGGAATCGGCCGCTTTAACTTCAGCTCAAAAAAGATTACTGTGAACGCAGAGCCAAAATTGCTGATAAAAGGGGGGTTTTTTTTGGGGGCCAAAATTTGGGACAATACCCACTTTCCCTGATTTTCGCACGGGAAAATTATATAGAACTAAAAACACCTCCATCAGCTGGGGAAGTTTTATATGAGGTTTTTTGCACAGCTGAGGTGAAATTTTTTTAAGGGGAAAGGGTTCTGCACAGCTGGAGTGTAATGTGGGTTTAAAAGCAGCTGGGGTTTTATAATGGGGTTCCCTGCAGCGTTAGGTGTTTATGATTTTTCTCACACCCGAGGTGTATTATAATGTTCTGCAGCACTGAGGTGTTTTATAAAGGTTTTTCTGCAGCACCCTGAGTGTATTTTTAGGTTCTGCACCCACAGGGGTTGTATTATGGGGTTCCCGAGAGCTTGAGGGTTTTAATGGGGTTTCCCTCAGCAGCTGAGGTATGATGAGGCGCAGCAGCTGGGGTGAAAGAGGGGTTCTGCAGAAGCTGAGGTGGTTTTAAATGAGTTCTGAAAGCAGCTTTAAAGGTTTTGTCTTATTTTTTTAAAAATTCTGCAGCAGCTGGGGTGTATTAAGGGTTTCTGTCGGGAGGAAGGCTGAAGGGGGGTTTTTAATTTTAAATGATTTGGGTTTCCTGCAGCAGCTGGGGGTTTTTATGATTTGAGGTTTTTTTGGCGAACCCCTGAGGTGTATTTATGAGGTTTTGCGGGGCAGCTAGGTGTATTAAAGGTTCTGCAGCGTTTGAGGTTTTTAAAGAGTTCTGCAGCAAGTTGGGTTTTGAAATTATGGAGTTTTTGCAGCAGCGAGGGGTTTTTGGGAATAAATTTTTAAAAATTTTGCAGCAGCTGGGGGTTGATTAGGGTTTTTCAGCAGTTGAGGTGTTATTTTAATTGGGGAAGGTTTTCTGCAGCACCTGAGGTGTATTGTGAGGCTCAAAGGGCGCAAGACTGAGGTGTTTTAAATGGGGTTTCTGCACCCAGGGGGGGTTTGGGTGAATTATGGGGGGTTGCAGCAGCAAGGGTAATAATGGGGTTCTGAAACGGTGGGGTTTATTTATGGGGGTTTCTGCGCACCCTGGGGTGTATTATGGGTTCGGGCAGCAGAAGAGGTGTATTATGGGGTTTCTGCACAGTGAGGTTATTAAAAAGGTTTTGGGCAGCAGCGGGAGGGGGGTTTTTGGGTTTTTAAATTAAGGGTTCTGCGGGCACTTGGGGTGTATTATGGGGTTTTTGCACCCGGGCGAGGTTATTATGGGGTTTTGCCCCATGAATTTTAAATTTTAAAGATTTCTGCAGAAAGCTGGGGTGTTTTGAGGTTCTGAGGGGCTGAGGGTTTATTATGAGATTTTTGCAGCAGCTGAGGTGTACCATGGGGTTGGGGGCAGCAGTTTGAGAGGGTATTATGAGGGTTTTTGCAGCACTGAGGTGTATTAGGGGGTTTTCTGGCAGCGGGGCTGAGGTTTTCCCCCATGGGAAGGTTTTCTGCAGCAGCTGAGGTGTATTATAAAGTTTTTGGCGGGCAGCTGGGGTAAATTATATGTTCTGCAGCAGCTGGGGTGTATTCTTGGGGGGTTTTTTCTGCAGCCTGGGGTTTTGGGTTTAATATTATGAGGGTTCTGGCAGAGCTAAAGGTGTAAAACCCTGGGGGTTTTGGGCCAGCGGTTTGAGGTGTTTATGAGGTTCTGAAAAGCAGTTTGAGGTGTACTATGGGGGTTCTGCAGCAGCTGTTTTTGGTTTAGAGGTTCTGCAGAAGTAGGTGTATTATTTTTTTTCTGAGAACTAAGGTAAATTTTAAAGCGGGGTTTTTTTCCAGCGCGGGAAGGTGTTTTATGAGGTTCTGCAGCAGCTGGGGTGTTTTGTTGAGGTTTGCACAGCTGAGGTGTTTTATGAGGTTCTGCAGCCTGAGGTGTTTTAATGAATTCTTCAGCACTGAGGGAAATTTGAGGTTCTGCAGCAGCTGAGGTGTTTTAAAATGGGGTTTTCCCGCAGCACTGAATTAATTAGGGGGGGGGGCTCTGCACAGCGGGGGGATTTAAAGGTTGGTTATATTGAGTTATTTTTTGGGGCGGGCAGCGGGAGGGGGGAATTAGGGAGGCCCCTGCAGCAGCTGAGGTGTATTATGAGGTTCTGCAGAAGCGGAGGTGTATGATTAGATTCTGCAGCAGTATACATACACTCATACATAACATGATACATTTTATATATTATATTCTGAATTTTTATCTCAGTAATGTCTCAAACCTAAAGAGGGGCCATGTTGGTTCATGTCAACACAGTGCCCAATATCTTGAGCAGAAAACAACTTTTTCCCCTTTCCCTTTAAAGGGCGCTGATAACTCTTTTTTCGGGCTTCAGAGCTAATTTTTTTTTGGTTAAAAGTCTGCACAAAGCTTGTTCCAGTTTAGCTCACAGTATCTTGTCTTTATACAAGCGCTGTATATTGACATGTTACTGTCCTATAGAATCTATTCTAAGTTAAATGAATGTGTACTGTACTCACTGCTCTGAAGTACAACATAGGCTGTTCCTTAAAGGGGTTTTGCCACTAAGTAAAATTGACGTGGGAAGCTTACAAATAAATAACAAAAATTTTCACCTTCATTATTATAAAAATTCGGGACCCGTTTTTTTTTTAGCTGCTCCTTTATACCATGTTTACAGCCGTCCCCGGGGATACGACCAGGGCTGGAACTCCTCATCCCCGGGGACAGCTCAGACTCACCTCCCCTCAGGGACAGATTTTCAAAGCCAGTGCTGTCATTCTACCCCGCCCTGAAACCCCCTTTTAATTAGCAAACCGTGCAAAAAAAAAAAAAAAACCTCAATGAGCTTGGGAAAAAAAAATAAAATAGGGTTTGGTTTTTCCCGCAGAATTTGAAACCCAACCCTTTTGTCTGGACCCAAAAAAATTTTCTTCTCACTACTCACAACTTTACATAAAAAACCTTTCTTTGCAAGAGAAAGCCTGTGATTCACCTGCAGAGTCACATTATATAAATTCAAACAAATCACACCCCCTTCGAGCCACAGAGCAAGAGCTGGACGGGAATATGAAAGTTTTTGGGCTAAACCCCTTTTAAAGGGGCCCACCAGAGGAGATAGGGGGGTTAGTCCTCCACAAACAGAAACAGTCCCAACCATATAAAAGTAGTGTAATCGTTGTTTCGGACACTAAGTCTGTCCTTATTAAATTTTGTACCGGGCACTAATTTGGGTTAAAAAATTTGGGCTTGGGACACCCTGAACCCACATTTCTTCACTCTGACCCATAACCTAATCTTAGCTCTAATCTTCACAGTTGCTCCTCAGATAACCCCTTTTTTTTGGGTTAGGTTTTATTTCTAATGTTTAGAAAACAAATTTACCAGTTCCCATCAAACGTTGCAGTTTTTGCTCAAAATGTTCCTTCCCCTTGGGTTCGACACTCACCCAACTGAACTTGCTGAAAAATTCAGATTTGCAGCGTTCTGAATCCGGACTTTAACTAGTTTTCTTCTGAGTTTATGTTCACTGCTTTCCAGTACTGTAGCTCAAAGAGGGTTTTGCCACGAAGTAAAATTGACTGGGAATTTGAAAATTTAAATTTAAAAAAATTTTTCACCATTCATTATTATTAAAAATTCTGAAACCGTTTTTTTTTTAGCTGCTCCTTTATTTTCCTTCTTACAGTTTTGTTCCGGGGGATACACCGCTAGACTCCTCCTCCTGGTCAACATCACCTCTCCTCTCACAGCTACTGGGTTAAAACCCTTTCCCTTACCCTCCCATCCTCTGTATTCCTTATAATTATCAAACAGTGCAAATAAATTAAAAAAAAACCCAATGAGGGCTGTGCATTTATAAAGATAAAAAAAAAAACCACTGGTTTGGTTCCTTCAGGATTTGAACCAAACCCTGTGCTTGAGGAAAAACTTTACCTCTGAGCTACTCCCGCTCATACATAAACAACCTTTCTTAACTACAGAAGGGGAAAAGGGCCCGGTGATTTTATCCCTGGGTCACATGATAGCAATTCAAAAAAAACACACACGCCCCCTTTTGACAAAAAGAGCTAAGAGCTGGAGCAGGAGCTATGAAACAGATTGTGACAAAACCCCTTTAACCTATCATTTTCCCGGTAAATTGACCATTTTTCTCAAATCGTCCCTTTGTGGTTTTAAAAAAGGGGTTTACTAAAATTTTGCATTTGAGGAATCCCAGACCAGAATTTCTTCCCTCTGACCCTAACCCTGACTGTAACCCTAACCCTAAATTGAGATAAGGCTTCCTTTACAGGGTTTATATAGGATAAAGTACCTGTTCCCTAGAGCTCCAATATCACTTCCATGTGACATCACTTCCTGCCCAAAACCACCTAAGAATTACCTATGTGACCTTGATTGAACCAGAAAAGTTGTACGACAGAACTGAACAGATAGGACAGGAAGCGTTAGGCAATGGTTAACTTTACCTATCCAAAAGCAGTAAAAGAAAAACCATAACTCTAAGCCTAACCACAATTTACAGTTATGTTTACAGTTGATTTTTTTTTGTCGAGTACCACCAAACATTGATTTGGGTCTACGGGAATCGAAGCCCTTACTTTGGTTTGAATTTGACTTTGACCCAAATCTGAAGCGCAAAGCTACCAGAAGAGATGATTTTGAGGTAAATTCTCCATCTGTACAGAAAATTTGCACATCTCATTTTAATTGCATTGTAATCCTTGTTCCCATAAAAAAAATAGGATAAATAAAATCTAACAGATTATTAGCAATTTACCCCATAAGAAATAGACCGGAGTGGCAAATGACTGGCTCCAAAGTCATCTCAATATGGAGTTGTCTTCTGTTTCACCTTTGGGGAACATTGTGTCAGAGCCTTGACCCATTGGAGGATATTCTGGTTCCCTGGTGCCCAGTCGGGTCACCCCTGTGTCCCATCCAGTACCATAATTCAGGAAGACTCCTTGAATAACAATCCTCGTTACTTACTAACATCTGCCCGATAAGGAACAGGTTTAATTAAAATTCTAAAAGAAAAGAATTAAAATTATTTTGCGTTTCCGTTATAGAAAACACATGAATTGCTCCCGAGGAACATATGTGAGAGAAGCTGCAAACAATACATTATAGCTGCAAGTCTAATAAAAGCAACCAATCGATGCAGAAAAAAACTCACAAGCTCATAAATCACATTTGAAGCTGGAAGCATTTGAAGCTGAACACCTCAGCGAGACCTCGGGATTTATAAGTTTAAGCCCACGGATCTGACATATTTTATGTTGCAATAAAAATCTTTTGGGATCTACAGCCCCAAACCCCCCACCCTTTTTAAATCCCCAATAGGGCCCTAGGTTCATTATGGGAAAAACCCACTTTTTTCTGGGGGTCTATGTTTTTTGGGAAAAATTGTTATGGGAGCTATCACAAAAATTCAGCAGAATGCATGTAATTATGAACACCAAGTGATAAAAGAATCTATAATATACAACCCCTTATTCCACAGCCTTATGTAAAAGTCATAGGGCCCCAAAGCGAAGCAAATAAAGTCCCCTATACGTAAAAGTAAAAAACAAGCCTTAGGGCCCCCCCAGATCTGGGCCCCCGAACAGCTACTTGGGGTAGTTTTTGCCCATGATCGCCCAGGGCTGTCTTAACAGCATTAATGGCCTCTGTGCAAAGCAGTGCACTAGGTCCTGCCCAAGCACATAATGTCACATCTGGCCAAGCTCCATCTGCAGAGCCCCAAATGAAAATAATTACCCCTTGGTGCCCCACACAGTAATAGCATCCCCTAGTAAAAGTGCCCCCAGATGGCTATAAATGGTTTGTTCCCCCAGTTGTAGTCTTCTTTTGTGCCCCCATATGCTAGGTAGCCTCACAAATTAGATTAGGCAGGTAGGTAAGCCTCCCATTGGGCAGGAAGGCGTTTCCTTTGGCAGATAGGTAAAGCCCCAGTGAAACACGTTTTGTAAGGCCAAAATGTTTGGGGAGGCAATCCCCGGATAGGTAGGGCCACCACCCGGCAAGGGGTCTAGGGATTGCCGGATTCCCGGGACATATTTCTGGCCGCTCAGGGTCCCTATTCTTCTGGGGCCCCCAACAATGCATTGGTGTCTAAAGGAAAGAAGATCTGTAAAACAGTTCCCAAAAAAGGGGAAAATGCTAAAACCCAAAACAAAAACATGGCGGGGAAGGAGGGAGAACCAATGGATTATAAATAATGTTGCTTGAATGTGTCCTTGTTCATTTTGACACAGGTTTGACTTGTAATAATATTCAAACTTGTGAAAAAATTCGGATTCGGGACATCCCGATCCTGAATTTTTTTCTCTCGAATTCTAACCATGATCCTAAACGTAGTCATAGAGCTAACTCAAAGTTGGTACCATGGTTGGGTTTTTTTATTGGTTTATAAGAGTTAACTTACTGCTCTACAGCTATACTGGGCCAGCAGCTGTATTGTTGCAATGCCAATTTTGAACTGATATGACATAAGGGTGCATGTATGTCAGACAGGAAATGATATTGTACCAACAAGTAAGTTAACCCTTGGAAACCAATAAAAAAACCTAACCTTGGCCCCAACTTTCGGTAAAGATTATGATTGATTCTCTGGAGATTTATAACAAAAATTCATTTGGACCGACCTAATTAGCATCACTCGGATTCTAGAATTTGACCTAGAATCTGATTTTGACCTGAATCTGAAGCGCAACACTAATTATAAAGTTGGTCTTATACTTGAAAATACTCATTCAACCCACAACTTTTTTTCTAAACTGCACCAAATCATTTTCCACCCTTGCCTCAGTATAGTAAATACTATTTACTATATTGAATTGGCTTACACAGAAACAAAATATCAGGCATGGTGAATCCAACATCCTCAGTACCTTTTCCATTTAGCATCTACTGAGGGAGGTCAGTCAAGAGGTATCCATATTCATGAGATCAGGGAACAGCTAGACTATCCTTCACGGGCCAAAGATCTGGTGACCTTGGTCAAACACCTTGGCTAAGGCAAAGTAGCTTGGTGGTGATCCCTAGCTCCCAGCACCTAAACATATGTTCTGTTAGCCCCCTCCTCACTAGCTATACCTCCAAAGGGGGCAAGTTAAGAAAAACAATGAATAATAGGAATAAACCGCACTTCTCTACACAGACCACCTAGTAACATTTCAGTGGTTGGCATCAAAATGTCCCCATACCTGGTTATAACTGGACATGTAGTCATATAATGACCACTAGAAGCCACTTTGAAGTTTCTAGTTAAAACCACTAGAAGCCACTTTGAAGTTAACAATGAAAACTCAGTGAAGACAGTTAATTTTGGAAATGCTGGAAGTAGAAGAGATGATGGATGACCAGCAACAAGATGAATGGATACAATCAAAAAATGAAGAAACAATTCCATAAGAAGGATGATGTAGAGAGACAACACATGTGGAGGTAGGATAATTTTAAGATATAATAACAGCTTCACATATACTTCACCAAAGTTTGAAAAAACCACATATGCAACCTGTGTTTCTATATGGGTGCAATGTAGGCAATGGACACACCACTTCTCAAGAGAAGCAACAGTGTTTCCTGCCGTCTATGAGAATGCACGTAATGGTCTGCACTAATGATTCCCATGGCTCACAATTACTTCTAAACTGAGGAGCAGACTCTAAGGGCCACATGTATGAATCTGTTTAGGTCTAAAACTCACTTTTTAGCCCATAGGTTACTAAACAGGTTCATACATGTGGCCCTAAGTTTTGCTTTCACCCATATACCCTTATGCAGAGGTCTGAACTTTGCTACAAAAAACCAATAGGTCACTAACCTCATAGAATTAGACCTAGAATCTGATTTTGACCTGAATCTGAAGCGCAACACTAATTATAAAGTTGGTCTTATACTTGAAAAAAAGGTTCATTCAACCCACAACTTTTTTTCTAAACTGCACCAAATCATTTTTCACCCTTGGCTCAGCATAGTAGATATATTCATTTCATTGGCTTACACAGAAACAAAATATTAGGCATGGTACAGATGGAGAAGATGTATAGGTATACAAACAGGTCACATTTAGGACAGGTAGAACTTAGTTAATATGATGGGTGATTAGGAGATCAGGAAAGGTTGTAGACAATCAGACAAGGTCAGGAAAGAAACCAGGTCAGGAACAGATAGAGTTTGCACTAATAAGAACCTAGGAACCTTTCATGTTCAGGCATAGAGCAATGGGAGAGAGATACCTTAAATAGCCAAGGGTGATGGGCAATTGATTGGGGAACAGTTTCTGACTGACCCACCAGAGGATCCTCCAGTGGGCCCCAGGACTGGCACATGTGCTGCCGCAGGCTCGGACTAATAAGGGCCTATATACTTCCCTACCTACTGGGTGTCTCTATATCTACCTAATGGAGGCCCATGTAACTTCCTAGCTAAGGGGAAGGGGGCTATCTACCTACCTGCCTAATGGAGAGGCCTATATACTTACCTTTTGGGGAGCCTATATACCTATCTACCTATCCAGTAGAGGAGGCAATCTACCTACTTAAAAAGGGCCTATATACTTACCTGTCTTCTTAATGGGGGACTTAGCTACATACCTATAGATCTAACTACCTAACCAGGGGAGGGAACTATATGGGGGCCAATCTCCCTATCCAGTGTGACGGCCAACCTATCTGTCTAACTGGGACTAAAGGGGGTCTACCTGTCTTTCTTCCAAATTTAGGGTGTACCTACCTACAATATTAGGGGTTTACCTACCTACTATATGGGGACACAAAAGAATGGAGGTACAATTACCGGCTTGATCACAAGGGGGGTCATTATTACAACTTCTGGTATTACGGATGAGGAGTTTGTACAGAGATGAGAATTGGTAGGCTGGAAAGTAAAAGGAGTCTAAGATGCTTGTGTGGTTAATTCTACAGGAACCTGTTATAGCTAAGAGACGTTGTCATGTAGGTTTGGGCCAGATGAAGAAGAAAAAGGAAAGAAAACTCATCAGAGAAGAGACTGACTCATCAGAGAAGACGTCTCCTGTGAGTTACTGGATTTAACTTAACTGTAATCCCTTATATGTGTGCAGAGCATCTGTGTACAACTGGTATCTACCACTGTATGATTACTGTATTGCGGCAATATTTGTCATAGTATAAAGCAGGGGCGTAACTACTGGGGAAGCAGACGTAGCAGCTGCCCCCGGGCCTGGGCTCTCAGGGGGCGTGGGCCCCGGGGCAGCTTCTAACATGTCTGCTACCCCCGGTAGTCACCGGAAGTGAACATACCAGTTTGCATACTTCCTCTGAACGTCCGGGTCCTCCGATCGTTCAAAGACAGGACTGATTGCAGTTAGCAGAGTGAAGTCTGCCTGCAGGGTGGAGGAGAGCAGCAACCTTTTACAGCTGCTTGACTACGGGGCCCGCACTCCTTGGGGGCCCGGCCGGCAACAAATAAACTTCCTGCCGAGCCCCCAGGGTCATAACATAGGTAGTATCCTTAGGGAGCAGCACAATCCCCTCACAGCTCCACAGAGCTGCTCCCTCAGCAGCCCCCTCATCCCCTCTCCTTCGTGCTCACAGCTGCTGCATGCACGGTCGGGACAGGGGAGGAGGGGCGTCTGCACTGCCGGCTGGGAGCATTCTCCTTCCCACCGCGTCTTCCTGAGACCCCTGTACTGCCTGAGGGCTGCAATGCAAACAGGTAAGTGTGTGTATGTGATTGTATGTATAGATGTGTGTGTCTGTAATGTGTGTATGAATATATATCTGTGTGTAGATGTGTGTATACATGTGTCTTGGTGTCTGTGATGTGTGTGTGTGTAATATCTAAGTGACCAGTATTCAGTGCAGGGAGAAGAGGGTGAAGCGCCCACAATAAAAACATAAAGTAAAATCTATTGTTTAAACAAAGAATCGCAGTCCACCTATATCAGCATGTGAGTGACGTGTGCAGGATGTGTCTGGGGTATGACTGGCATGTGCGGGATGTGACTGGCGTGCGAGTAGCGTCTGCAGGATGTGTCTGGCGTGTGACCAGTGTGTACGGGATGTGTCTGGCGTATGACCTGCTTGTGCGGGATGGGACTGGCGTGTGCGGGATGTTCCGGCGTGTGACCGGCGTGTACGGGATGTGTCTGGCGTATGACGGCGTGTGCGGGATGTATCTGCTGTGTGCGGGATGTGTCTGGTGTCCACTGTTTTTTCCATTATTCTTGACAGAACATGTGATAAGTTATTATTTTATTTTTTTAAACGGACTGGGGGGGGGGCATTGAAAAGTTTGCTATGGGGCCCTGCCATTTCTAGAGTTATGCCCCTGGTATAATGGTTTTAGCAATGGCATGGTGTATTATTCAGCCATGTGGTGATGATATGTAGTGATATTAGTCAGTTACTATGGAATAGTGATATGTGGTCAAGATGTGGCAGTATTTGATCTTAGTAGTAAATTTGGCCTTAGGAGTATGGTTTTGTTATTTGGTGACCTATTATTTTTGCCAGATGATGACCTGCTGCTTCAGCTCACCTACACTTAGGTGATGGAGACACAGAAGCCCCAGTGTCCTATCTTGATTTCAGGCAGGTATGATGTTATCATCATACTGGTTTGTCTCAGTTGATGCGAGACTAGGTGAGGGCTTCAGGCAGATGGCAGAGGTAGGGAGACAAAGTACAATAGATTTGGGGTGGGCCCCAGGAATCGACTCCTTTAGTGGGCCCTAAGCACTCCAATCTGACATTGCTGCAAAAGATGGACTGTAGTGCACACTGGCCCTTTAAAAGTCCACAAGGCAGTGCACATATGAACTATACAGCTTGAGAGATCCCAGGGTTGGAAGGACAGGACGCCAAGCTTAGGTGGGCAGTGGCCAAGAGGAGAATAGCATTGGTGATGGACAGACAGACAGACAAATAGACAGATAGATAAATAGATAGAAAGATATGAGATAGATAGATTTGAGATAGATAGATAGATAGATAGATAGATATGAGATAAATAGATAGATAGATATGAGATAAATAGATAGATAGGAGATATATATGAGATAGATAGATATGAGAAAGAAAGATAGATATATAGATAAATATGAGATAGATAGATAGATAGATAGATAGATAGATAGATAGATAGATAGATAGCTGTGGCGTAGCTACAGGGGTGGCAGCGGTCGCACTTGCACACGCTGCATCGCTGGCTCACATAGAGCCCGCTATGCAGCGATTGCCGCCAGCGCGGTGCAGGCGCTGATGAAGCTAAGCGGACGGTATACACTGATACCGGCAGCTTAGCTCAGTGAAGGCCGCGGCGCAATGAGATCATCTCATCGCGCGGCTGCCTCCTCGGCCGCACAGTCGTCATAGGCTGTGTGGCCAAAGGGGCGTCCCGGCGCTGGCGGCGTGATGACGTCACGCCACCAGTGTCGGAAGAAGAGGAAGACGCTCGGCCGGGAAGTTAAGGTAAGTATTAGTGTTGTTAATTTCTGCTACCTGCCTGTACCTCACTATATACCTGCCTGTACTTCACTATATACCTGCCTGTACTTCACTATACACCTGCCTGTACCTCCCTATACACCTGCCTGTACCTCCCTATATACCTGCCTGTACCTCACTATATACCTGCCTGAACATCACTATATAACTGCCTGCACCTAACTATATATCTGCCAGTACCTAACTATATATCTGCCTGTACCTATATATATACCTGCCTGTACCTAACTATATACCTGCCTGTACTTATCTATATATCTGCCTGCACATAACTATATATCTGCCTGTACCTATCTATACACCTGCCTGTACCTATCTATATATCTGCCTGAACCTAACTATATATCTGCCTGTACCTATCTATATACCTGCCTGTACCTATCTATATATATATCTGCCTGTGGGGAGCTGTACCAATCTATATACCTGCCTGTACCTATATATATACCTGCCTGTACCTAACTATATACCTGCCTGTACTTATCTATATATCTGCCTGCACCTTACTATATATCTGCCTGTACCTATCTATATACCTGCCTGTACCTATCTATATATATATCTGCCTGTGGGGAGCTGTACCAATCTATATACCTGCCTGTGGGGAGCTGTACCAATCTATATACCTGCCTGTGGGGAGCTGTACCAATCTATATACCTGCCTGTGAGGAGCTATAACTATCTATATACCTGCCTGTGGGGAGCTATTACTATCTATATACCTGCCTGTGGGGAGCTATTACTATCTATATACCTGCCTATGGGGACCTATAGCGGTAGGGGGCCCCGAGCTGAGGTTTTGCACCCGGGCCCCTGAGTCTCTAGCTACGCCCCTGATAGATAGATAACTAGAAAAAACCGCTGCACTCACAAACAGATGAAAAAAACAAGATGTGCTTTATTCCATGTCAGGCCTGACATGGAATAAAGCACATATTGTTTTTTTCATCTGTTTGTGAGTGCAGTGGTTTTTTCTAGTTATACATTTTTTGACATGTGACTTGGGTCTGTGCTGCTTGCAGCCGGTTTTTCTTTTTACTTTGGTAGTGCAGCCTTTTTCCAGTGTTTAGATAGATAGATAGATAGATAGATAGATAGATAGATAGATAGATAGATAGATAGATAGATAGATATGAGATAGATAGATAGATAGATAGATAGATCTCAACAGGTCCTATAGCTATAAATGCATAGAGGATGAGAGGCCGCAGGATTTGTATAGGTCACAGTCCTTCCATGACACCTATTAGCGGTATTTCACAGTTTCCAGTTCATTTCTCACTTTTACATATCACTGATCATACACTAATAATTATAGGAATTTCTCCATAGATTAGCTCCACTCCCGCGTCGGTAAGATATTGAATATACTGCATCCATTGCCGATTTCTCATGGTTTTGCACGCCTACTCAGCTACTTAAGTGAGCCGTTGCTTTTAACAACTTTATTTAAAAGCCGTATTTGCATCAGTCATTTATCCCTGCAGCATTAATATTATGTATTACTTTAATGCCATTATATCTTTTTAGTACACCTTTTTATGATCTTGTTAATGCATTCTAAATTTTTTTGCCTTGTGTTCTGTATATGACTCTGTAAAATAAAGAAATCTGCATTTATCTATGTATTCTATGCATTTCACACAGCAGGATGAGGGAGGGGTGTTTACAGAAAATCTGTGGTTTCGTAGATGAGAAATCATGCAGAACGAGTCTCATTGTGCCATAATAATAAAAAATGCAGCATTTCACACAGACATAATTTGAAGCTTTTAGATCACAATGGGGAATTTTTAACAGAGCCCCCCACCTTCCATGTGCCACTTATAATACTTGTGTCGTCTTATGTAGTAGAGGGGCTTTTAATCCCCATTTACCACTAGAGCTGGATGCAACTCCTATCATTGCAAACCCTATAGCTACACATCTGGCATTGTTTATTTTGTATTTCAGTTGTCACCAACCTGAAGTAGTCCAGCTGTGGATGCTGGGAGTTGGGTTAAGCCGGTGAATTGGCACTGTTTTTTTAAGGGTTGGGGAAGGGCCAATTCCCCCTTACCCCCCCGGGAAAATGGTTGGGGGTTTCTTGTTTGATAAAAAAACCCAATTTTCCACCAGGTTTCTAGGAGAAAAATTTTGGGGGCCCCAATTTTTTTTTTGGGGGCCCCCCTTTAAAGGGGGAGCTTTAAAATTTTAGGCCCCGGGGTTACAAAAAATTTTTTTTTATTAAAAACCAAAGGGTTTTTTTAAAAAATGGGTTTTCCTTTAAAGGGGGGAAAAAGAAAAAAAAATTTTTTTTTCCAAAAGGGGGTTTCGGGGGCAAAAAAGGGGCCCATTTTTCGGGAAGGGGTTTCCCCCCTTTATGTGTGGGTGTTAAAATTCAAGGGGGGGGGGGGGGGGGGCCCCCCCCCCCCCCTTTTTTTTCCATTTTTTTTTTTCCTTTTTTTAAAATTTAGGAGTTGTTATTCAACCCCCGACAACTTTGGGTTTAAACCAAGACTTTTTTGGGGGGGGTTTTTGCTTTTTCAAAAAAGCTGGGTTTTTTTGGAAAAGGGCCGTTTTTCCTTTTTTTTTTTCGGGTTATTTTTTTTTTTAATTGTTTTGGAGTTTTTTGTAGGTTTCTTTTGGGGGCCCCCCCCCTTTTGCCCTTTTTTTTTTCCCGGGCTTCTTTTGGGGGGGGCCCAGGGGGGGGCGTCCCGCGAAACGAAAAAAAAACTATTGTTGGCCTTTTAAGGAAAAAAAAACCCCAAAAACCCCAGCCCTTTTTTTTGGGCCGTAACCCCCGGGGGGGGGGGGCTTTTTTTCCTGAAAAAAAGGGGGAAAATTCAAGACTTTTTTTTTCGGGTTCCGGGGGGGTTTTCCGGTTTTCCAAAAACGGACCCCGGGGGCCTTTTTCAACGCCCCAAAACAAAAACCATCAAAAAAAAACCCCCCCCGGTGGGGGAAGCCCAGAGAGGTTTTTTGTTTTTGTTCGTACAAGTCATTTTTTTTTTTCCCCCCTTTGTGGTTTTTGGTCCCGCCCTAAGGGGAAATTTCCCCCCCCCCCCCCTTTTTTTGGTTTTTAAAATTTCCTTCCGGGGTTGGCTTTTTCCTTTTTTTTTTTTTTTCCCCGGGTAATTATAAAAGGGGTTGGAAAAGTAGGGGAGTTTTTGTGATTAGTCAGTTTTTTTTTGGATTGTAAAGGTTTTTTTGGTTTAATTTTTTTAATTTTTTTCGGGGGAAAAAAAAAAAAAATTTTTTAAAAAAATTTTTTAAAATTACCCAAAAAAAAAAGGGGGGAAAAAAGTTTGGTTTTTTAAAAATCTTGATGCCCCGTTAAAAGGGGCCCGTAAATTACCTGGGGCCCCAAATTTAAAAAAAAATACACTTGCAGCGTTGACTTGATTTTGTTGATCCCCCCCTTTTCCCGTGTCCTTGTGTGACCCATTGGGGATGGGAAAAGAAAAGACCAAAGAACTGCGGGATTGGAAAAAAATTGTGAGGAAGTGAGAATTCAAGGTACAAGTCCATCTCCAAAGACCTGAATGTTCCTTGTCTACCGTGCGCAGTGTCTCAAGAATTGTTTAAAACCCATGGCACTGTGGGTAACCTCCCTTTTGGCATGTGGCTAACCCCCCCAGATGTGGACGGAGCCCCTGGCATGTGGGATAACCTCCCCCCAAAAGGCACTTGGCTAAAACCCCCCTTGGCAACCCCGTGCTAACCTCCCCAGAGTAAAGGCCAAAGGCCCATTGTGGTAACCCCCTAAAGTAAAGGCCATGGCATGTGGCTAACCCCCCTAGATGTAAAGCCCATGGCACTTGGCTAACCTCCAAGATGTAAAGCCCCTGGCATGTGGCTAACCTCCCAGATTAAGCCTGGCACGTGGCTAAACCCCCCTATGGCACTGTGGCTAACCCCCCCTAGATGTAAAGCCCATGGGACTGTGGTAACCTCCCCCCTGGCCTGTGGGTAACCCCCTAATGTGGACGGAAAAAAAAAAAATTTGCAAGAATTTCAACGCAGGATTTGTGCGGATGGTGGGATAAGAACCCCGGGACTAACATCCAAACAAGTTCAAGTGCCCTGCAGTTTGAGGGGTCAACAGTGTCAAAAACCCCACTATCCGTGGGGCCTGAAAAGAAAAGGTCGTATGGGGATACCCGGAAGACCCCATTTTACCCCCAGAATAAAAAAACCAGCGGAGAAAGTCTAAAACCGAGAAACCTGAGAAAGTCAAAACGTTTTGGGAAAAATGTCTCTGGTCAAATGAGACAAAAGTAGAGCTTTTTGAAAAAAAGGGATCACATAAGTTTACAGGAAAAAAAAAAAGGGATTCAAAGAAAAAAAACCGGGCCCCACAGTCAAAAATGGCGGGGGTTCCTGATGTTTTGGGGTTTCTTTGCTGCCTCTGGGCCCGGACTGCTTGACCGTGTGCAAGGCTTATGAAGTCTGAAAACACCAACAATTTTTCAGCATAATGTAGGGCCCCGTGTGAGAAAAACTGGTCCCCTAAAGGGGGGGTCTTCCAGCAGGAAATGACCCAAAAAACACTCAAAAAGCACTAGAAATGGTTTGTGAGAAAACAGGAGACTTCTAAGTGGCGCAAAGAGTCCAACCTGAATCCCATAGAACACCTGTGGGGAGTCTCACAAGGCGTTTGGGAAGGCGCCCTTACATCTCAGGGGCCTGGAGCAGTTTGCAAAAGAAGAATGGTTAAAATTCCCGCAGGCATTGTTAAGAAACTCATTGATGGTTCCGGGAAGGGGTTGTTTGCGTTATTTTGGTAAAGGTTGTGTACCAAGTATTAGGTGGGGGGGGCCAAACTTTTGTCCGGCCATTTTTTTGGGGTTTTGGGTGAATGATTTTTAATGATTTTTTTTTTGTTTCAAATTTTGTTTTTGTTTTTTCGTTGCAAGCAAAAAAAATGAATATATTAAAACCCAAAGAAATTTTTGATTGCAATCATTTTTTAGGGAAAGAGGGATTATTGACGAATTTCAGGGGTGCCAATACTTTTGGCCACCACTGTAGCTTGAGGGCTAAAATGGGCATTATTACTGTTATTTGCGGAGAATTACTGTGTGGGACACCTAAAGTGCCACTGGTACTGTTTGGGGGCACTATTTCTATATGGGGCATCAAGCGGGCATTATTACCATTTGAGGCACTGTTGATGGGCAGTTGCCTACAGATGTGGAACAGGTGGGGACAGTGCAAACAAAACGAGAAACCTAAGCTGTTTTACAGTAAATTCAGCAAAGACAAGCATGGTTGGAAGAAGTTTGGGGAAAGGAAAAATGAAAAATCCAATCGAGAAGACATCATAGGATCCCAGATGTAACTGTACTGCACTCACTTATACCATCTGCAGAGCGCCTGTCTATCATTGGTATCTACTGCTATATGGGGGTAATGTTTTAAGCATATTTTTTTCATTCAGAAACAGTGTGGTGATAATCAGTTATTATGCAGTAGTAATATGTGGTCCTGACGTAGCAGTATTATTTTCTATTGTATAGTAATATTACTGGTAATATTAATGATGAGGTACTGAGGGTATAAACTAGCAGGTGTTACTATTCCATTCCCTTTTTCTCTCCAGCGCTCTGACCCTCTAGTGTTTGGTGATATCACATTTGGCACTGGGAACTTGAGAAAACTGCAGCTGTGGTGGACCGTTTCCCCATTCAGTTTGACTTTGATCCAGTTGTAGGATTTTAACTCATTGTAGTTGTCCTAACATCTGATTTAGATTTAAGTGTTGTTGGTGCAGAGGGTTTTTACCATTTTTTTAGGATGCTCATCTCGTGGCCAGTATGGAGAGAGCCAAAAAAGAAGACCAGACCATCTGTTTGATTGAACAGTGTGTAATGCTTCGCTTTCTGCTAGGTGGCCCCTGTTTTTTGGGGTTCAATCCTTCCCCTAAAGGTTTGGCCCAAAGTTTTATATTTTTTTCCACTAGGAGTCCCGGGCTGCTTTGGCCCCTAATACTGCTGTAAAGGGACCAGGGATTCCCTTTTAAAAAAAAGGTGACCCACTGAGATGGTGCAAGTTATAAAACCTTTAAAGGGGGCCCATTTAGGGTCCAGTTTACTTTGGCCCTGTATGATCCCCTGAAATTACTAAACAACAACCCCCGGGATCAAATATTTTTAAAGGGAAACCCTTTTTAATTAAATAGGACTTATCCAAAGTGGAGAACCTTTCCAATGTTACTCTAACCTAGCTACCCCATCCCTTTATGGGACATCACTAACCCTAATGCAAATGCCCTTTCCTTCCCTCCAGGACAAACTTCCCAAAGAAAACCTTTTACGTACTAACTATGTACAATCCCCAAGCCCTTCCCCAATACCCTGTCCTCTTTTTTCTGGGGCCACCCCGCCTTTTTTTTTTTTTTCCCCTAGAAAACCCTTGCTCGGGACTCGTGACAACCCTACCCCCTGCCCCGAGGCCCTAGGGGTTCATTCTGTCCCACGAAAACCCTGCCCTGTATGCAGTATACCCTCATGCTGTCATTCTGTGACATCACCAGCCCCTGCCCCTAGATGCCCTTAGTCTAAACCAGTCTTTTCAACTTTGCCCCTTTTTCCCTTTTTTAATGGGGCCCATCACCAGCCCTCCCCAAAATTTCCCTCTATGCCATTATTTGCCCCAAAACCCCGTACCCCAGATGCCTTTAAAACCCATAAACCAGTCCTCCCCTACTTTCCCCTGTCCCTCACTTTTTATTAAACCGATCCTTTTAGGGCCCTTTTACTCTTTTGTTTTTCACAAGCCCCTGCCCCGTTTGTCAAAGCCCCCCCCATTTTCCCCTTTCCCCCTCACTCTGACATCACCAGCCCTTCCCCTGTGCCCTATTCCCTCATTCTGCCATCACCAGCCTTGCCACAGATGCCCTATGCCCTCACTCTGACATCACCAGCCCTGCCCCTGTGCTTATGCCCTCACTCTGACATCACCAGCCCTGCCCCTGTGCCCTATGCCCTCACTCTGTCATCACCAGCCCTGCCACAGTTGCCTTATGCCCTCACCCCTGACTTTTGCCACCCCTTTCCCCTGTCCCTTAAATGCCCTCACTCTAACACCCACCCCCCTGCTACAGATGCTCTGGCCGACCGGGGGTGCTAAAGGGACCCCCGTTGGTCAAAAACATGCGCCCACTAAGGCTTGTTCACACGGCAATACCCTGGACGTTTTTCAGCCCGAAATGTCCGGGCGTGCGAAAAATTTCGGGCTGAATCCGCCCCCCATTAACTGGGAAAAACCCCCCAGTTTCATAGAAAATTTATGGATTCCCGTTTTCCTCTCCTGTTAGGGGGGAATCCCCCAAGGGGGGGGAAAAAATGACATTTTGAATTACCAGGGGTTTAAAAACACGCCCCCTGGAAATTGAATGTCTAGGGGGTTGGCAAAGGTGCCAGTTTCCCCGCTCACCCCCCCGTTTCCCCGCCCCCGCCCCCGGGCCCCCACAGGGGCGAAATTTGTGGGGCTTTTAATTACGTCCCGCAGTTAAGCCGTGTGAAAATAGCCTAATATGGATAACGCCAACACCATAACTACAGGGACAACTGCAGGCCAGAAGCAGGAGCAGAAGTTCATTAGCAAGTAAATTACAGAGTTAGTTAATTTTCATTATTTTTGACATTGTGGTGTTTTCTAAGTCTCAGGAAATCCCTTTAAGAAATGACTAATTCTAAAATCAGCAACTTATCAGTCGCGGCAGAATGAGACACGCTGCAAATTGAAGTAACACCTATACAATAGAAAGTCCACAGGGCCAATTGCCTTCAGTGCACATTATCTTCTAGACGGTTGGGGGTAAGATGGTCCCAAAGCAAAATTATGTTGCTAGGGTGACTCAGCTAGTGCAGTTTTAGTAACATAAAAGGTGTTGCTCGGCAAACTCCAGAATATTTTTTTTTATCTTGCTTGCCCTGCCATTCAACTCCCTGTAATGTTTTCTGTGCTTTTCCTGCATATATGTTGCTTCCTTGTTCTGAAGCCGAGCAGCAGCATTTCCTGTTGGAAAATTGTTTCCCTTTGCTTTATGAAACTACAATCCACAGAAAAATGGGACATTATTTACTAAAAACACAACACAGCTCGATGGCTTAACTAAAGACTAAACCCAGTAGGAGGCAACACAGGCCTGTGTGTTAGTGTAGGGACTCACAAGAAATGAGGAGCCTTGACGGGGCTTACGAGCTTGCATATAGCAGCCATTGTATCAACTAATACCACATATTTTATATTTTTTTTATATGTAATTTTTTTGCCCAAAAGTACTGAGGAGTGAAGGGTGTCTGTATTTTTTGTTGGACACCTAAAAAGTGATGGGCAGCCTGCCAAATCGAATAGTAGTGGCATAATGAGCTGTAAGCCAGCATGGTGCACCCCACGTATCTGCATTAATGGCACCCTTTTGAATCACCTTATCTATATGCAATATAGATAATATATACCAGCAACCACCCACCTCATACATAGAAGGCATGTGAGTGGTTGTCTTATCGGTATTTTTGCATTTTTGCAGTCTCCCCATGTATTATACTGTGGCTTTTCTGCGTACTGGTGTGAACAGGTATCAACTCAATGTGCAGTTTTTTATCATCTAATTGTCCCCCTAGTGGAGGGGTGTGTAAGCTACTGTTCAGCAATTACCTGCACCTGTTTATCGTTCTCAAGTAGTATAGGAGCTTGTGTTGCCTTCTACTGGGTTCAGTCTTTAGTTCAGCCATTGAGCTGTAAATAAAGGCTTTGGTTGTGGCGGGCGTTTTATAAAACAACAAATTACTGATACTTTGCTACACTTTGTCTATTTTCCTTCCTCCCAACCATAATCTCAATGCATGCTTCCATTTCCTTCTTCATATTAAAAGCTTTAGATGTAGGACCAAAAAAGTGGGGCTTCAAAGACTGCAATGATAAAAGCCACACTCCTGTGGTCACCTGATCTCCTGGGCTGGACACAGAGATGTCTCCTGTGTACGGAGACCTAGAACTACTGAGCTTTCTGACACCAAACAGCTGATGTGGAACTGCAGGAAGGCCACAGTAAATTCCCACACAAAAGTGGCTTACTTTAAGAGAGAGATTATTTAGAAAAAAAAATTCTCACTTAACAACCCTTTAAGAGGGGTTATCTACTATGGAGAATCCTATTTGGGTAAAAAGGTCCCTGATCACCTGGTGTATCAGCCAGGAGACCCCCAGCCATCAGCTGTGACCTGTAGAGGAACCTGGCAGCCAGTGTTTTATTCCTCTACAGTGCTTCCACAGGAGAAATGTAGCATTACATATAGTTCTGCGCTGTCCTCCCTTTCTGCCGGTTTTCAGTTTACTTCTAGCTTTTTCCAAATGAGGACATCACTGCTGCAACGGCCACATACCACTGCCTGATGTTACCATTCAGAAAGGCCACATCCGAACGGTGACGTCAAGTAGCGGCACGTGACAGCGGGGATGTCCCTAGTTGGAAGAAGCAAGAAGTAGACAGAAGACAAACGGAGAGTGGCAAGCAAAATGTAACTATTAGGGGCCATTCACACGGCTTATTTGGCCGCGGATTGGCGCCGTACTGCGCACCGGATTTGCGCTGCAGTACGGCGCCAATCTGTAGCAGTAATTACGGTAATCCCCTAGTTCTCATAGAGAACAGTGGATTCCATCGCTCCACACCCGCTCGGCGAAGCCGCCGGGCGGGGAGAGGAAGAGAAACTGATATGCACATTATTCCAGGCGCAATTACGCGCCGTGGGATTAATGCAAGTCATATGGGGCCAGGGGGGCAAAGCACCCGCGCGACACGCCCCCATCCCTTATTAAACGCCGTATTGCGAGGCGCATTCCGGCTCGCAATTCCGGCTTGAAATAAGCCACATGTGAACCGGGGCTTAGGGTTGTTCAACATGGCTTAATTGCGGGGGCGTCCAGGGCTACGCCCTACAATTACTCAGGTCTTCGGGAGTCGAGTCTGTTCGGCGAGGGGGGGCCTGATCGTCCTGTGGGCCCATAGCATGCATTACTAGCGGCGCGTGAAAGTATTGTTACGAGCAGGAGGGGGGTAATCCTTGTTCTCTGAGAACTTGGATTTACAGTCCAATTATGGGGAGCATTTCACTCGCATTAGCAGAGCCAGTACACCGCGAAATAAGCGGAGAAAGAAATGCACACCAAAAAAAGCCGTGGGAACATAGCCTTACAGTATGTTTCACAACGGCATAAGTGCGGGGCATATTTCGGTGAGTAATTGCGCTGCAATACGCCCTGCAATTACAGTTATTCATAGCCAAATTACGTCCGTCTCCAAATTACAATCGTATTGTACGCTGGGGGAGAGAAGGGACATGTCACTCCTTCGCAGCGCTTACCCGCCTTTGATAATGAATGGGACTGTGGCCAGCCCCCATGTGCTCTAGAAGTACGCGCCAAAAAATAAAGAAAGCAGCAAAACCAAAATATGTCAAAATTCTCAAGCATGAGAATGACTCCATGGAGGAGTTGAAACGTTGCTTGTATGGACTTAGGTGATTAAATCACTTTTTTGACATATTTTGGTGGGGATGCCTTTCTTTATTTTTTGGTTTTGGAGGGTTTTGGATCATACCTTTGAGCTTTGCACACCTCTGTTAGATTTTGTTGCAGTGCTGTATCCTTGTCTTTTTTCTTTTTGTTAGAAGTACGCGCTGCATAGCACGTACTTCTAAAACACCCAGCGTATTGCGGCGCTTACAATGCACGCTGCAATACTCCGTGTGAACATACCCTTATATATACTTTTTTATTGCCTCCATCAACTGTCCCAGCCAGAGAGTGCCTCCATCAACTGTCCCAGCCAGAGAGCACCTCCATCAACTGTCACAGCCAGATAGAGGTACGAGAGTGCCTCATCAAACTGTCCAGCCAGAGGAGCACATCCAATCTACAATACCAGCCAGAGAGTGCCTCCATCAAACTGTCCCAGCCAGAGAGTGCTCCATCCAACTGTGTCCCCGCCAGTGAGCACCTCCATCTTCAATACCAGACAGAGAGGACTCCATCCTACAATAGCAGCAGAGAGTGCCTCCATATACAGTACCAGACAGAGAGTGAATCCATTCTCAACCTGTCCCAGCCAGAGGAGCCACCTCTATCTACATACCAGCCAGACGAGCGCCTCCATCTACATTACAGCCAGAGAGTGACCTCCATAATACAGTACCAGCCAGAGTGTGCTCCTCATCAAATGGTCCAGCCAGAGAGTGCCTCCATCACCTGTCCCAGCCAGGAGCGTGACTCCATATACAGGGACAAACCACCCACAGGATCAACTGTGATCTACAGGGACAAACCACCCACAAGGGATTCAGTGTGATCTTACAGGCACCAACTGGGATCTAATGACAAATGCCTACAGTGACAACTGTGATCTACAGGGACCAAACGCCAACGGGATTCAGCTTGTGATCTACAGGGACCATACCACTCACAGGGATCAGCTGTTGATCTACAGGCAACAAACCGATCACCAGGATCAGCTAGTGATTTACAGGAACAAACCAAACTCACAGGGATTAGCTGTTATATATAGGGGAAAAACTGTGATATACAGAGACAAAACGACCAACAGGGTTCAGCTGTGTTCTAGGGGACACACTGCCCACAGGGACACGCTCTGATCTTCGGGGGGACACACTGCCCACGGGATCAGCTGTGATCTATCGGGGACAAACTGTGATCTACAGGGTACAAACCGCCCACAGGGATCAGCTTAGTATCTAAACTATGCTTTTCTTTTTCTCCTTATCGACGATCTCCCTCTCCTCACACTTATTGTCTAGCCCTAACTTCCTTTGCTGGACAATGAACTCTACATCCCCCCCTGCATTCTACCCTCACCCCCTGTTGCTCCCACCAAACCCCTCTTCCCCATGTTATGCCCTCCATACCAAACAAACCTGAAAAAAACTACAGTCTTCTACTCCCACCTGCTCCCCTTCATGCCCTTCGGGCTTCTGGGGCATTCCCCAACCCGGGCCCCCCCCCCAAAATTCCCCCACCTGCCTGCCCCTCGAAACGTTTAAACAAAAAAATTTCCCTTTTCCCTTAAAACCTGAACACACCCCTCGACCCTGCTCCCCTACCCCTTCCCCTTGGAGCTCTTGGAATCCCACGGTCTTATGAATAAACTCTCATACTACAGGGAGGGTTACTCGGCAACTTACTCTTCCTTGGTCTGACTGAAACTGGCTGACCCCCGGGAAAACCCGTTCCCTGCCGCACTCTTTTTTAGGGGCCCCCCAAATTCCCCAACCCTCGCCCCTGGTAACAAGTGGTGGAGGTGTCGGTTCCCCCTGTCTGACACCGCTCCTTTGTCCCCCCTCACCTTGCCTTCCCTTACACTCTTTTCCCTTTGAGGGGCACTCTGTCCGCATCTACGCCCCCCCCGGCCTCCAAGGGCTGTTGTTAGACCCGCCAGGTGCCCCTGCCTTTTTTGACCACTTTGCTTTGGCTTTCCCCTTTTTTCCCCCCAACATCCCCACTATATCATGGGGGACTTAACATCCCCCAATGGGGCACCCCCCCCCCCTGCTTCCAACAAAAATCCCTTTAACTTGCTCCTTTTCGACCTCTCACAGTGGACCTAGGGGCCACTCAAAGTTTGGAAAACACATTGGACCTCATTTTCCCACCCGCCGCTCCCCCCCTTTTGGGCCTTCTAAAAATCCCCCCCCCCTTTTTCTAAACCACAAACCTGTTACCTTTTCCAACTTTTTCCACCCCCCCCTTTGCTCCTCCTGTTTTACCCAATAAAACCCCCGCGGGAACCCTTTAAAAACCCTCACCGTCTCCTCTCGCTGATCTCTTGCCCCTCTTTCTACTATTCCTCATTTAATCCCCCCCAGACCCCAGCCACCACTTTTTTAAAAACCACACAACCATCACCCCTGGTTGACCCGATTATTATCGAAAAAGGGTTAAAAATGGCCCAGTTTTTATGTTGATCGAAATTTTTAGATCATGCGAAAATTTTAGGTTAAAATCTGTGCATCTTCTTTTTAAGGGGATCGCGAAATTTTCGGGGGTTTCCCTTTTCTTTTTTGGGGGCCCAAAGCAAATCAGCTTACAAAATAAAACCCGGTGGATGTTTGTGCAACGTCATGACGGGGATGGTGTATGGTTCAAAGGGCTGGAAAAATTTCACATGGGGTCGTTTTACATAGAACACCCCTTTCCCTTTTTCATGATCAGTGTTGTCAGCGTTCCTAGCAGTAGGACTTTTCCCACTCCCCCCTGTTTTCCAAACGGGTCAGCGAAATTTTTAAATTTCTTAAACGAGAAAGCTTTTATGTTGTTTGGGGATCCTTCAATTTAGTTAGATCAAGTTTGGGAAAGATTTTAGTAGTTGGGTTTGAAAATTTTTTAAAAGGAGCATCTCCCGCTGTAAAGTCACGGGAGGGAGGGGGGGGGGGGGGGGGGGGGGGCCCGCGGGGAACCAGGAACAAGCTCTATAAAGAATAGGGGATAAAGTTCACCAAGACTTGGGTAGACTTGCATTTGCAAAAATTTTTTAATTTAACAGTTTTTATTAAAAATTTTCTGGATATTGGGCAGCCTGAACTTTTTGGATACAATTTTTTTCTAGTAACGGAAAGGTCTTTTGGGTTAGGTGAAAAACTTTTTTATTATCAGTATACATTTCAGTTAGGTGGTTTCTTTTTCCCAATTTTCCCCTTTTTCCAGTTGTTGTTAGCCCCCTTTAAAAAGTTAAATTAGAATCCGGAAAATTTTGTAGTAAGCACGGTTGATAGGGGGCCAAAAAATACCTTTTTTTTCCCAAAATCTTTAAACAGATAGGGTGTTTTTTCACTTTGGCGAACTACAGTTTGTTAAATTGGGGAAACTTGCACTTAAATGTGAATCCCGGGAAATTTTGTAGTAACCACAGGTAAAATTTGAACGGTGCCAAAAAAAATTTTAATTATCCAAAATACTTTTCAGTTACGTTTTTTTTTGCCATTTTTTGCCCAGTAAAAATTTGTTGATAGAGCCCCCTTGCATTTGTAATTTGAACCCCGGGAAATTTTGTTTTGATTTGGGGTTTTGGGGAATAGCTGTGATTTTCATTTTTTTAAAAAGGATTTTCCCAAAAACTTTTCCCTCCCTTTTCTAAAATTTTTTATATTTCAAAAACATGGAGAAAAAATTTGAGGTGGAAAAGCGAGAAAAGAGGGGGGAAAGACATGGCGGGTAGAGGTCGGGGGAAGGTCTCCTTCCAGTGCTTGCGACAACGCATCCCGGGATGTCAGTTGCAGGACCGTCGGGCCCTGCCCATCGCGGGGTCGGGGCCATTTGGAAATTCAGAAACGGAACGGTCCCCCCAATTGTTTTTTCCTTTGGTTAATGAAACCCTGCTTCCAGCACAATTGTCTTTTTTTTTGAATTTTTGGGGGCTTTTTGTGTGAAATGCGTGGGGACTACAGGCCCTTAAATGTAAAAAATGGGGTTTTCAAAACAGAAATTTGTTCTTAAACAATTGTAAAAAGAGTGGCTCAAAGGGTGAGGGTGCTGTCAAAAAACGGGAAATAGGTAGGACATTTTAATGGACCCATTTTTAAAATGACTTTTTTTTTTTTTTTGGGGCAAGTCTTTAAAAAACCCTATAAACCCCTTTTTTTGGGACCAACCCAAAATTTAATCCCAATTTAAAAAAAGAGAAAAAAAAAGAATGGGGGGGATTCCATCCTTTTTTTAAAAATGTTTTTTTCTAGTTTTTAAAAACTATTTAAAAAAACCTTTGCATGTACAAAATAGCTGGGAAAAAAAATTTTCCCCCTCAATTTTTACAAGGGGGGTACAGGAAAACTTGACCAGATGTAGGTTATTCAGAGGACATGGAGTAGGGAAAGAACAGACAGAGAAAAAAAGTTTCAGAGACAATTTCCCACCAAGTTTTAGTTTAAAATGAGGGAAAAAAAATGCCAAAAGGAAAAAAGGGGACCTGGGTGGAAAAGGAGCGGTTAACCACCCGTATTTCCCCAAATGAAGCTCAATTGGTTCCCCACTCATACGGAGGGGGAAGCGGTTTTCCCAAAGGGCAGGGAACCGTTATGTCCGTGAAAATAAAATGGTGGTTGAAAGACTCCCTTTTTCCGGCACTTTTTTTAAACTGGGGGGTTTTCAGGGGTTTGGGGGTCCTGCTGTTTGGGCCCCGGACAGGTTAGTTTAATGTCCAGTGAAACTAAAATGGTGGTTGAAAGACTTTTTTTTTTTTTTTTCCCGGGCCCTTTTTTAAACTGTGGGCATGCAGGTTTGGGGGTCATGTGTGGCCCCGGACCGGGGATGGTAAAAGTCAGTGAAACTAAAATGGTGGGTTTAAAAAAATCCTTTTTCGGGGACTTTTTTTTAAACTGGGGGGCAGCAGGTTTGGGGTCATGCTGTAGCCCCCGGGGGAAAGGGTTTGTCAATGTTTTCCAGGAAACTAAAATTTGGTTTTTGAAAGACTCCTTTTTTTTGGGCCCCTTTTAACTGGGGTCCCTGCAGGTTTGGGGTCAAGCTGTGGCCAGGAAAGGTAGTCCCCCCCCCCCCCCCCCCCCCCCCCCCCCCCCCCCATGTCCCGTGGGAAAAATAAAATTTGGGTTTGGGTTTTAGACCCCCTTTTTCTGGAAATTTTTTAATCTGGGGGTCATGCGGGGTTTGGGGGGTATGGGTGTGGCCAAGGGAAAAGGGTAGTCTATGTTTCCCGGGGGAAAATAAAAAGGTGGGGTTTATAGGGGCTCCCTTTTTTGGCACCCTTTTTAAAAAGTGGGGGTCATGAGGTTTGGGGCTCATGCTGTGGCCCCGGGCAGGTATAGTCAATGTCCAGTTTAAAACTAAAAAAGGTGGTTCAAAAACTCCTTTTTCCGGCATTTTTAAATCGGGGGTCATGCAGGTTTGGGGCTCCTTTTGCGTTCAAAGGGGGGGAATTTAATTTTCCCGTTCAAGTAAAATTTTTGGTTCAAATCTACTGCCCTTCTGGCCCCTTTTTAATTTGTGGGGGCATGCGGTTTAAAGGGGCATGCTGTGGTTTCCAAAACAGGGGTAGTGAATGGGTGGGTGACTTTTTTTCTTTTGGCCCTTTTATAGCTAAGTGTTTTGCCTAAGATTTTAGAGGTTTTTCCATTTGAATGTTGGGATGTTAATTCCAGCTTCTCCAGCCCCTTTTTGGGTGTAAGAATGAAGGTGTTGTTGCTCTCCCATAGATTTTTTAATGGTCATCGATCATAATCTACCTTTCGACCTTTGAATATCTTGTCGATGATGGTCGGCTATCGACCATCGACCGATGTCTATGGCCAACGTAATCGTTCAACACTAATCACCGCCCTTGACTCAGTCGCTCCTCTCACACACAACAGAACCCGCAAAATCAACAGACAACCCTGGCACACAGACTCCACTAAACAACTGAGGCGTGCTTCCAGAGCTGCCGAACCCCCCGCTGGAAGAAAACTCACTCCACTGATGATTTTGCCTTTTACAAACAATCACTGCATACATTTAAATCTGCACTCACCTCAGCCAAACAGAACTATTTCACCACTCTCATATCCTCCTGTCCCAAACCCCAGACAATTATTCAAAACCTTCAACTCTCTTTCTCCGTCCACCAGCCCCCCCCTCCCCACCCCTCCTTTCAGCAAACAACTTTGCCATTCACTTCCTTCAGAAGATCAACCACATCAGAGAAAGCTTCAGGCCGCAGTCCCCACCACCTCCTCTACCTTGCAAAACTGCTCTTCCCCCTTAAACTTGTTTCCCCCCACGGTCACTCATGACAAGCTCTCCTTTACGGGCCCCAAATCCAACCTCACACCTGTAGTCTTGATCCACTGCCACCCCATTCATCCCAGACCTCAGTGGCTTCTATCATCCCAGCCCTCACCATCTCTTCAACCTATCACTAACCTCTGGCATCTTCCCTTCCGCCTTTTAACATGCTACTATCACTCCAATCCTTAAAAAAACAACCCTTGACCCCTCCTCTCTGTCCAACTATCGCCCCGTCTCACTGCTCCCTTTTGCTTCCAAACTCCTCGAGCAGCACGTCTATCTTCAGCTGTCCTCCCACCTCTCCTCCAACTCTCTTCTTGACCCACTACAATCAGGCTTCCGACCCCACCACTCTACCGAAACTGCCCTAACCAAGGTCACCAATGACCTAGTAACTGCTAAAGCCTCACACCACTACTCTGTGCTCCTCCTCTTAGACCTGTCCTCTGCCTTTGACACTGTCGACCATTCCCTCCTGCTAAAAAATCCTCTCCCCCCTCGGCTTCACGGGACTTGGCCCCTTTCCTGGATCTCCTCTTTACCTCACTGATAGGACCTTCAGCGTCTCTCATTCTCGCTCCACCTCCTCCCCCGGCCTCTCCCTGTTGGTGTCCCTCAGGGGTCAGTCCTGGGCCCACTACTTTTCTCTGTCTACACTCTTGGCCTCGGTCAGCTCATAGTCTCACACGGCTTTCATTACCACCTATATGCTGAGGGACACCCAACTCTACATCTCCGGCCAGATGTCACTTCTCGTCTCTCCCGGATCCCTGACTGTCTGTCCTCCTCTCCTCCTTCTTCTCATCACGTCTCCTAAAACTAAAAAGTGGAGAAAACAGAACTAATCATCTTTCACCGTCCAACTCTACCCTGCCCCCGATCTCTTATTACAGTTAAGGCTCTTCACGCTCACGGTCCCGCAAGTCCGCTGCCTTGGTGTAATCCTAGACTTCCGCTCTATCTTTCAAACCAAAACATCCAAACCCTCACCCCTGCCGCCGCCTCCACCTGAAAAAACATCTCTCGCTTTCCCCTCATTCCTCAAAATATGACACTACAAAAATGCTGATCCATGCCCTTGTCATCTCCCGCCTAGGGCTACTGCAACATCCTTCTCTGTGGCCTCCCAGCTAGCACCTCGCTCCCTCCTCCAATCCATCCTTAACTCTGCTGCCCGTCTTATCACCTCTCTCCTCGCTACTCCTCTGCCTCTCCCCTCTGCCAATTCCCCTTTACTGGCTTCCCATTGCCCCGCGAATTCATTTCAAGCTTCTAACCATGACCTTTCAAGGCTCTCCATGACCTCACCCCTCCATACATCTCTGGCCTAATTTCCAGATATCTCCCTCACGCAATTCCCCTCCTCACAGGACCTTTCCTCTGCTCTCCCCTTATCAGCTCCTCACACAACCGTCTCCAAGACTTTTCCCGTGCAAACAAAACTACTCTGGAACTTTACTGCCCCAAAAACATTACTCTCTTCTCCCCTTTCACCAGCTTTTAAAAGCAGCCCGAAAACCCATTTCTTCAGGCTTGCCTATAACCTACACTAACCTTGCTGTCATACTTCCTCCACAAACATGTCTGCCCCCCACCTCCTGTCTCTTTCCCCTCCCTTTTAGATTGTAAGCCCTCGCGGGTAGGGTCCTCTCTCCCTCTGTCGTGCCCAAATTTTTCATTTAAACACTTATCACTGTACTCGTTTGACTTATGTAATGTATGTAACCCCTCGAATGTACAGCACCCTGGAATCAAGGGCGCCTTTTTTAAAATAAATAATAATAATAATAATAATATTGCGTGTTTTTTTATATAATTTCTTAAAAGTTCCCCTATGTATATGACTTGGCCTGATTTGTCTCCCTGACTTCCCCTCTCTGAGCTCCAATAGCATGGCAATGTGGACGGTTCTTTTCCAGGCCGATTATAACCTAAGAGGTGCAAGGGTCTGTCAACACGACAAGGATTTTGAAGTGGGTTTGGATTATCAAAACCAAGATTCCTCAAATTGCGACCCTCCAGCTGTTGGGAAACTACAACTCCCATCATGCATTTATATGTAGTTTCCCAACAGCTGGAGAGCCGCAGTTTGAGGATGCCTGATCAAAACCATCAAAAATCGAATGTAAATCCATCCCCATAGACCTCAACAGAAAATTCGAGTTGTAGCCTACACGATATCAAAACCATTGTTTTTTTTTTTTAAAAAACTTGGAACATGTTCATTCTTCTGCTGTATTTCACTCAATAGGATGTAATGAAAAACGCCCAGAAATCTTTGTTCTCATTTTTTGGTGGTTTTTGGCGTGCATCTGCGTAAAAAATTCTATAGTGCTCTATGATTCACTGTCTGACAAAAACCTATTGGAAAACTGAACCCGAAAACCACGATCGAAACCTGAAACCTGATGAAATACTCAATCAGAATCTGACGAGCATCTTGTTATTTGCCGTGTGGCTGCAGCCTTTAGCTGGGTTCACACGGCGTATTGCGTCACATAAATTTCCCAGCAGCAAACGTGAGCACCGTCAAAATCATGCGCTTGCAGGCCATACTTTCAACAGTGCAAATGACGTGCAATAACCAGAGGCAGATTTCTGCCTCCCATACTTAAAGGGGTTGTCTCACTACAAAGAATAGCTTTCAAAATTTAGGGTGCACTAAAATAAGACATTTTCCAAATATATTGCATTGTTCATCTTTTTTGTTGAGGAGCTACAAGTGATTTTATCACCTTCTGAGGGCTCTCAGGTTTCCCAAGTGACCGACCTGTGTACTCCTCCCCTGCTGTTTGCTCTATCTGATAGCAGGGAGTGACGTCATCACACAGGTTGCAGCAGGCAGTGAGAGCTTGTGTGTTATCTGTTCTTTCAGACAAAAGACTAATTACTGTTTACATTAGCTCAGAAGCTTCTCTGGACCTCAGAGAAGGTAATTTATTTAATCTAGACTGATAAACAAAGAAGTCTGAATACACAGAGCTCATATGCTAATTACAGACAGCTTAACCAGGAAGTGACAGAGCCAAGTAGCATTATTTCAATCATGCATCCTATGAAACTTTGAGATGAGACAATCCCTTTAACTCTTTTACGGCTGCAAGAATTGAAATGTGTATAATTGTCAGAAGCCGATAGTGAAAAAAGTGTGTAGTGATATTGACAGATCATATTTTACATTGTACTCTGTGAGAAGTGTAGTGTACATTGTTTAGGGCGTTCTTTGGCACATAGCCCAATGAAATTACAGCCAAAATCTGCACAAAAATACGTCCTAAAAGACACCGTGTTATCAGCAGAACCTGATAAGTGTGAAGAAAAATAAAAATTTAAATAGAATAAAGAAAAATACCTGCAAAAATTGTGAAAAATAAAAAAAATACCTGAAAAACAGGTTTTAAAAAAATACCCATTTGAATGGGCAGCAGTATGCGAGAGAGAAAAAATGATAGTGGACAACCCCTTTATTTCAGATTGCCATAACAGTGTATTTAGAAGTGGGTTTCTAGACAACCACTTTAAAGGGAATGTGTCATCAAAAAATGACTTACCGTATATACTCGAGTATAAGCCGACCCGAGTATAAGCCGAGGCACACTTTTGCCCCAAAAAACGGGAAAACTTATTGACTCGAGCATAAGCCTAGGATAAAAAAATGCAGCGGCTAACTGGTAAATTTTAAAAATAAAAAATGGATACCAATAAAATTACATAGGCAGTTTAATGTCCCCCATAGGCAATTATAGGCAGATATATGGCCCTATATGCAGGTATAGGCAGGTATATGTCCCAAAAGGCACGTATATGGCCCCATAGGCATGTAATAGGCAGTTATATGTCCCCCATAAGCAGATTATAGGCAGGTATATGGCCTCATACGCAGGTAATAGGCAGGTATATGGCCCCATACGCAGGTATAGGGCAGGCTATAGGCAGGTATAGGCCAGTTATATGCTGCTGTAGGCAGGTATATGGCAGCTATAGGCCGCTGTAGGCAGGTATAGGGCAGGTATAGGGCCGGCTGTAGGCAGCTGTAGGCAGGTATAGGGCAGGTATAGGGCCAGCTGTAGGCAGGTATAGGGCAGGTGCTGTAGGCAGGTATAGGGCAGGTATAGGCAGCTGTAGGCAGGTATAGGGCCGGCTGTAGGCAGGTATAGGGCAGGTATAGGCAGCTGTAGGCAGGTATAGGGCAGGTATAGGCAGCTGTAGGCAGGTATAGGGCCGGCTGTAGGCAGGTATAGGGCAGGTATAGGCAGCTGTAGGCAGGTATAGGGCAGGTATAGGCAGCTGTAGGCAGGGATAGGGCCGGCTGTAGGCAGGTATAGGCAGGTATAGGCAGCTGTCGGCAGGGAGAGGGCCGGCTGTAGGCAGGTATAGGCAGCTGTAGGCAGGTATAGGGCAGGTATAGGCAGCTGTAGGCAGGTATAGGGCCGGCTGTAGGCAGGTATAGGCAGCTGTAGGCAGGTATAGGCAGTTTAAAAAAAAACAAAAAAACAATCACTTACCTGACTCCCCGCTGCTCCGTCTCCCTCGCCGCTCCGCCTCCTCGCTGTCCGTCTCCCGCACGCTGTCCTCGGGTCTTCTCGGCACAGGCGGGTGATGTCATCAGGCCGCGCACGCAATGTGATGACACACGCTGCCTGTGCCGGAAACTCCGGACAGCCGCGAGTCTGCGGCCGCCCGGAGGCCACTGCGGAGCACGGAGCGCTCGCTCTGTGCCCCGCAGTGGTATCTCTTCACCTATATGCGTTCCGGAGGAGTCGCATATAGGTGAAGGGATCGTGGACAGTGCCCGGGCCAGCGCAGCGCCCGGACACTGTGCGCTCACTCGGCCTTCAGTTAAATGCGCTCCCTGAGGAGCCGCATATAGCTGAAGCGTCCCTGTCGGCGCACGGGCCATCGCAGCGCCCGAGCGCTGACAGTGACCGAGTATAAGCCGAGGGGAGATTTTTCAGCACATTTTTTGTGCTGAAAAACTCGGCTTATACTCGAGTATATACGGTATTGTTTAACTCACATTTTTATGTTAAACACATTTTTTAGGAATTTTTGGTTATGTTTTTTTTTAATTTTCCAGATCACTTTCACTATTCTTTATTGATTCTTAAGTCCTGCAGTTTTCACTTTGGCCCCTAGGCCTAATAATCGTCTGACACTTCCTGTTCTGTTTAGAGAGCTTTTCAGCAGTCTGCTCATTATCAGTAAAAGCAGGGTCAAGCTGAAAGGAGACACCATTGTGTACAGATAACACAGAATCCACCAGTCACAAGAGATGTCACAGCTCACTTTCTCCCCCTCCCTATACACTGATTTCTTCCCAGGTCACAGAGCAGGACTAGAAAACTCTCCTATACAAGTCTATGGGACAGAATCAGTCTTAAGATTCCTATGTGCATGAAGCGGCTGTAAAGTATCTCTCTGACTGATGTTAAAGCAGTGCAGCCAAGAAAGCTGTCCCCACATTTATATATAGAGAGAATAGAGAAATCTACAATCAGGAATTAAAAACGGCTGAGAGGAAAAGAATGTGGATCAAGGGCTGGATTTAATAAGTAAAAAAAAAAAAAAAAAATTGCGACAGATTCCCTTTATATTACCCACTGGTCATCTACAGCAAGAAAACCATCCCATCCATATTGAACATTTTCTATTAGTTTCCAAATCCTGTGACCGAGAAAAAAGTCCAGATATGATATAATCACACCTGACGCCAGCGCTGCGGCACACATGGCTGTCCTATATCTGCCACAACTATTCTCCAATTAGAACCAGCAATGGAGATTTCTTTAAGGGGTAGTCATTTAGGATTTTTTATTGCATTGCATATTTCATGTAGAGCAGCGTTTCAGCCCTCCCGTCTCCCGTGCATCATAGAAATGTTAATCCCTGAATACATTTCTCTATGCTTTGCCAAAATGACGTACAGGAGAAAGTGCCCGGGGCCAAGGGCTCATCGACCTTATCTGTAGAAGTCTGTGCCAGGCTGGATGGGGAGCTGCAGGCTGTGGTGGAAACACTGTAATACCATCTGCAGACTCAGATTAACTCAGCTGTAACTGCAAGCTCGGGCCCCTACCCCGAGCCCATACAGAGCACTGGAAGCAATCTAAATCGCAGCTCCTTTCTGACATAAGAACTTTGAGAGCAGGCATTGAGGTGGAGGGGATGCAAGAAGGAAAATCTGAACATGACGTGACCTTTACGCCAGGCACAACACATCGTCTGTTCATAACAGGAAGACGCAAGTAAATATTGTGTAAAGTGATTATTACTTGACCACGAAATCAAGGCAACAACAAATGCTGGATGACAGGTGTAGCTATATGGATGCGGAGATGGGCAGTCAAACCCGAGTCCTGGTGGCCAAGGGAACCATAAGGCTCCTTAGTCACATTATAAGATGCCAGCTGCTACAGATTGTGTACTGGGGTCCAGGAGCTTCAGATTATGAACTCCTAACGAAAGTCATGATGGTGAACATAGGAAAAGTCACTTTTTCCAAAAACTCCAACTGGAACATTAAAAGGGTTTTGCCACGAAGTAAAATTGCCGTGGAAGGCTTGCAAATGAAATAACAAACATTTTCACCATTCATTATTATTAAAAATTCTGCACCGTTTTTGTTTTAGCTGCTCCCTTAGTGATCCATAGTGTACAGCTCGTCTCCAGGGGATACGACCAGTGATGAGAGCTCCTTAGTCCCAGCCGTACATGCTCAGACATCACCTCTCCTCTCAGGCAGCTACTGAGTGTTCAACGCCAGGTGCTGTCATTCTACTCCTGTCCTCTGTCCTCCTTAGTAATTAGTTAAATAGTGCAAATAAAATAAAAAAAAGAAACCTCAATGAGGTATGTGCATTGATAAATAGAAAAAGAAAAAACAACACAGGTTTGGTTCCTGCAGGGATTTGAACCGAGGACCCTTGTGCCTGGAGGCAAAAACTTTACCTCTCAGCTTCTCACAATGCTTTACATAAACAGACCTTTCTTTGACTACAGAGAGGAAAGGCCTGGTGATGTCATCCTGCTGGGTCACATGATATGCAATTCAAACAGATCACACACGCCCCCTTCTGAGCACTGTAACGGTCCACTCACATCTGGGCGTCCTCCTGGGCCATCCTGGGGGGTATTTCGCTCCTGGATCGTCGTCTTTGGTAAACGGAATATTGGCACTCAGACACAGGGGCTTCCGTTTAACTGGCCTCAACCAGTTTTTTTTGGAATAGGAGGATGTACAGAAACAAAACCCAAATAAACACCTAGGCCGTCTAGCCACTAACTGAACATAACATGTCCCTCTCTAACGCGTGGTCAAGGCCTATCGCCGAAGCACCACAAACACATACTCTTACCCAGCTTCCTACTGGGTTCTGGCTTCTCCTAAGCCTCTGGGGGCAGAGCCTCTCTTCAGCTCCACTGCTGCTCCACACTGCCATGCAGCAACCACGCCCCCCCAATCACCTGGCATGGGAGGCCTTTAATCGGTCTCCAGGGACATACACAAAACCTGACCAGGAATGCGGGGACAGCCACCCACCCAAACATGGGTGTCCCCAAAAAAAAACCCCCCCAAATACCCCTGCGTATTCTAGTCAAACCCCGTAGTGTCAGTACTATATCCTTCTAAAACAAATAGGTGACTTTTCCCCATGAGACCAGGCCCCCAGTGGCACATCTGCGTTATCTTTTGCTGCACACCCTCTAGGGCAGAAACCTGGCTATCAGGGGGGCTCTCCGCAACAGAGCGAAAAGCTGGATGCAGGGGTATGAAAAGAGATTGTGGCAAAAACCTTTATCTGTTGAGAGTTACGCCAACACCCCCTTTTTTGGACCCGGAGGTGGATTACTAGGGGCAACTATTACATATCAGCATCCATGTAAAAATGGGGAAGTTAATTTGTAATTTACTACATAAGGCATCCGGAGGTCACATCTTCTCCGCCTCCCCACTATTCATTACAGCACCCATACCGCACCAAAAGGTCTACAACCGTGGGTACTAAGGAGTGCGGGTGCAATTGCGACCCGGGGGGCCCGAGCCAGAGGAGCCCATGAGCCACACAGCTGTGTTGGCTAGGTCACACTGACCCGGCCATCGCAGCTGCAACAAGCGGCAGCAGCCAGCAGCCAGCTCTACTGAGCATGGAGGCTGACGGCTGCGGAGGAACGGAAGGGTGGGGTGGGGGGTCCTGGAAGAACAGCAGTAGCTTTAAAGAGCACTGCTCGAATGCCCGAGAGCCTGCCTGGATTGTGATTACACAGGATGTTGGGCGTAGCGCACCGTATTTTCCCTGCAAATAGGTCCAATCCTTCCCTCATTACGGTAACCCCAGTTCCAAAGAGAACTATGGATTCGTTTTCCCCCGCTCGGTGAATCCCCCGGGCGGGGAGAAAATACTGCACATTATCCCCGGGGGAATCGCGGCGTGGGTTTT
>JAODAL010024582.1:0-60287 GCA_025379985.1 Phyllomedusa bahiana | reverse complement strand
TAAAAAAAATTTTGTCTTTTTAAAAATTTAAAAAACCACATTTTAATTTTAAAATGGTTCCTATTCTTTTTAAAAAAAAAAATTTTGGTTTTCTTTAAAAAAAATTTTGTTCCTTTTTTAAATGGACCAAAGTGCTAAAGCCAAAAAAACCCCCCCTTAAAAAAGGGGGCCATTTGGCCTTTGTGAAAAAATGTTTTTTTAAAACAACATTTTTAAATGGGACCTGAGTATAGCTGATGTCCAGAAAATCCCCCAAAAAAATTCAAACATGACCCTTGACCACTTGGAAATTTGGAAAAAAAAATGTCTTTTTAGAAACACTTTTTTTAAAAATAGGATCTGTAGATTCCCGCATTTTAAAAGCAGCATGCCCCAAAAAATTTAATAAAAAACTTCTCAGCCATTTTTTAAAAAAGGAGGGAGAAAGCCTTTTAGAAGCCACATTTCTTTTCCCAAAAGGACCAAAATTATAGCTGAAACTCACAGCAACATGACCCCAAAAAATAAAATAGACTTCTCAGCCACTTTTAAAAAAATTTTAGGGAAAATGCCACTTAGAAGTACATTTCTTTTCCCAAAGGGACCATGTTTAAAGTGTATCCACGCAACATGACCTCAAAACCATTGACAACGAAAACCTTAAATAAAGTGAGAAAATGAATACGGTTTGCTGAAACCTTGCTGTCTTTTACAGTCCCCCACAGCAAAAACCCTCAAAAGGAACTTTGGGAAAAGAAAAAAAAATTGCGTAAGAAATACATTTAAAAAAAAAATTTTTCAAAAGGGCCATTTCTGTTTTTAAAAGGAATTGAAAGACCGGCAACTAAACGGTGACCTCGGCAAAATTTGGGGGCCACAACATCATCAAGGGTCCATGCCTGATTTTATCTTGATGAAAGTCAAAAATCCAATTATCTGTGGAAACCCCATCGTTTGCTTAATGACTCCCCAGCGTGCTAAGGTCCGCTCAAAAACGCTGGGTGCTGGCAGGACAACACCCCTTGGGGTGACGAGCCGCTCGGGCCCTTCGTCCATTTGGATACCCAAATCTTTGGGTTCCGAACACAGCAAAAACATCGGGGTTAACGCAGATAGTCTGCACCATGATCAAAGCTGATCCTGTGTGTTTGGGTTGTCCCTGCATTGCATGCGTTGGTGAGGTGGTAAACAAAGATTGCCAGAGGTCCACCCATTAGGCTTCTGCCACCTTGCCTGCTGCTGCTGCCGCTACGCCTACTTGGCACTCTACTGCTGTCACGTCGCTGATGTTGTTCCACCGTGACATTTGGGGAACGTGAAGCAGACGCAACAGATGTCTCCAGTTGATCAATCAGCAAGGTCTCCATTTCCTGCATTTTACTCTCTATTTGGGTGGGTGGAAGGAAAGTGCTGATTTTTGTTTTGTACCGGGGATCCAGGAGGGTGGCCACCCAGTAACTGTTTGTTCATTTTGATGGCCTTAATGCGAGGATCATGTTGGAGGAAATGGAGCATCCAAGCACTGTGAGAGATGGAGCCTTGATTTCCCAAGCCTCTGGGTCGAGGGGCACTAGCAAACTGATCTTCCTCATCTTCCTCCTCCCCTCAAAGTCGCGCCAACCTCTTTCCAAGGCAGGGACGTCGGTAACATCGGTGTCTAGGAATACCATCCTCTCCTCCTCCTCCTCCGCTGCCTCCGGCACAGCTTCAACACAGCCCTGGCTTTGCCTGAGATGATGCACCCTGAGAGCTGATGAGCCACCTTGCACTACCTCTGGACCCCGGACAACTGCCCTTAATGAAAGACCGATGAAATTGTGAAACAGTCGGGCTTGTGGAATTGACGGAGAGAAAGGCTCCGTGACCGCATACTGTGTCCGTCTCCTCCTCCGTCGCTGGCGGAGAACCTGTTGTTTAAGAAGAGTCCAACGATCGTATCCAGAACTAAGCATCACCACAATGCTCATGCGAATTTGAAGGGCATTGTCCTCGCACTGACCATTTTGGTGGCTTCTTCAAGAACTGCAGGATGGTTGCAGAGCACTATTCACCTGCCTCTCACTCTCGGTGGATCAACACCCTAAGACCGTACCGCTGCGTGTCATGCCATGATTCACTTCGTACTGCGTAATGGCATTGCGCTGCTGCACAATCGCTGGAGCAATGTGAGGGTGGAATTCCAGCGTGTTGGCCAATACGTCAACAATGAGACGTTTTGACGGGAGGCCGAGCTGACGCTGCAATCGCAGCCAGCGGGATGAAGCAGGGTGCAACGTCGGAACTTGCGATCCTCAGACCCACAGAGCCTTCTTCCAGCAGCAGACCCAGACCCCGGGTAGGCTTCTTATAGAATTTTCAGGACGACAAGGTTCAATGACATGTATCCAGGCAAGGATGTGCACCAGCCTACCATCTTAAGTTGCGGCCAAGCAGATTTACTCCCGAATTATTCGGCACCACCACCTGCCTTGGCACAAGGTTCTTGTCACCCATCCAGCGCTCGGTCTCGTTGCTTAGAGCCGTCCACAGCTCCTGACCTGTGTGTGGACGTGTCCCTCCAAGGAAGATTAATTTCAAACACGATGCTGGTGTCCTCTGGGCACGTGATGCCACAGGAGGACCTTGGGGATCAGAGAGCCCTGCACCATCCCTGGCAGTGTTTTGAAGAGCGATGCGCCGCGCTGAGAGCCCCACCGTCACCCCCAGAGACATCCACGTCCAAGCTCACCCAGTGAGCTGTCACTGAGATATAGCGGCCTTGGGCCGAGCGTACTAGTCATGTGTCCGGTGGTAGATGGACTTTTTCCGACACAGATGCAGACAACGCGTCTTGAAATTTTAGATGACACGTGGCTGGCCAGGGCAGGGACGGCTTTACTGCAAAGAATGACTGCTCACAGCTGGTATTGGGGGCAGGCGAGGGCCATGACGTGGCGGAAACCCCATCGTGTCCACCAAACGGAAAGGCAACATTCTCCAAGGCCCAAAAGCCTGCAATGCCGACATTCAGAGGCTTTGGCTTGGGATGGTTTTGGGTTAATGTGTTTCTTCTGTTCGCCAAACTGGAAGGAACAGAAAAGGCTGGCAGCCTAGACTGTGCACGCAGTACGGCGTGCAGGTCGTCAAACTGTGGCGTAAATGAGAAGGGTAGTATGGGTCTCTGGTGGGTGGCTGTGGTACACTGGCGAGACGGTGGAGGCTTGAAAGCGAGGCTGACCCTGATCATGACTCTGAGAGACATGGGCAGCGGAGGAACGCTTGGTGGTGGCGGTAGGATAAGGAGGCGGAGACAGAGGGTGTGACAGTGGTTGAGGCCCGCGACGGTCTGTGCCTTTTTTGGCCAATGTGTCCCTCCATTTCAACTCATGCATTCGCTAGCATGTGACTAGACTTGTTGGTGGTGGTTAACCACTTAAGGTACCTTGCCTCTACTTATGCGTTTACGCAAAGCGGCATATGACATCGCGGGTGAAATCAGAGGCTTTGCTCAAAGAAGGCACAGGCTTGAGAGGTCCCGGACCATTTTGATCGGACGATAATGCGAGGAGCGGGTTTGCGCTGACCGTGGCTGGCGGATCATATCAGCGGACTTCTGCGACCGCCCTCCTCCCTTTTTGAGTGGCGGGACTGCGTATAGAACCCTACCCCTATCGACTTCCACCCACTCCACTGATGAAGCGCTCGAAGCAAATCTGCTGAAAAGACAGGATTGGAATCCGCAATGTCTCGTCCTCACTATCATCATCAACACAGGTGACTAGGGTCGTCCTGACATTCTGCTCCCAGAAGCGCGTGCAACAAGCAAGGTGTAACTTGCAGAGGCGTTGTCCAGACCCGCCCGTGATTTTTTTCGCCGAATTAACCGCATCCTTCACCTCCTCTGGTGGCCTCATAACTAGGCTGCAGAGCATAACTAAATCAATACCTCTTGAACTTCTTAACATCCTTCTGACCCCCAACGCCTTCGCATCTTGTCAACAAAGAGTTCTTCAGACAATGGATTACCACAGTGTGGGATCACGAGTTGACATTTGGGCTGCTTGTCATGTTCGGACGGCTGCTGATTGATGCTGATGAACGACATATGTGCCGAGACTGCGAGTAACGAGGAGGTAAGACTGCTAGAAATCAGGTTGATAACCACTGAAGACAGATTGGGTCGACGATTTCGTTACTTAGATTCACAGAGCCCTGACCCAGCGATGACAGTCCTTAACGTTCCTGCAACTGACGATCCGCTGGCAAGCGAGTTTGGACGCCAGCACTTGGAAGTAGCACCTTCACTCGTACCTCTACCTCCATGTGCTACCCCCCTCATTGCTCGCCTTACCACCTGCAATTTCGCTCCATTCCAGAAATATAAAATATTTTGAGAAGTGTATGGAATAGTAATGGAAAAGTACTCTTATTAAAAGACGGCAAATCAAAGCTATTCTCAAATCCCTTCTAATCAAAACAAAATTGCAGGATTCAAATTTAACGTGCAAGGAGTCTATCAACAAATCTGGAACTGGGCAAAAGTCCAAAAACACGTAAATCTTTATTTTTTGGTATAATAAATTGGTAATTTTTTTGCACCTTTCAATTCACCTGTGGTGAATATAAAAAGTTGCCTGTTTTTAAGATCTACCTAGATGCTGCGTCAATGAACAGTACTGGGTGCGCAAAAGGTCTAAAAACACTGTATCTGTTTATGTGTTCGTATAATACACGTATTTGTTATGCACCTTTCATCACCTGTGGTGAATATAAATTGCTGTTTTAAGATTTACGTAGATTGCCTGCGTCAATGACAGTACTGGGTGCGCATACAAGACAAAAAACACTAACTGTTATTTTTGATATAATAAACGGTATTTTTAGCACCTTCAGCATTCACCTGTGGTGAATATAGAAATTGCTGTTTTAAAGATTAACGTAGATGCAGCGTCAATGAACATACTGGGTCGCAAAGTCCAAAAAACACGTAACTTTTATGTTTTTGATATAATAAACTGTATTTTTTGCACTTTCAATTTCCCTCTGTGGTGAATATAGAATTGCATGTTTTAAAGATTACGTGAGATGCTGTGTCAATGAACAGTACTGGTGCGCAAAAGTCAAAAAAAACAACGTATCTTTATGTTTTCGTTAATACACGGTATTTTTGCACCTTTTCGATTCACCTGTGGTGAATATAGAATTGAGCTGTTTAAAAGATTTACGTAGATGCTGCGTCAATGGAACAGTACTGTGCGCAAAAGTCAAAAACCACGTAAACTTAATTAATGTTTTGATATAATAAACGTGTAATGTTTTTGCACCTTTCATTCACCGTGGTAATAGAATTGCTGTTTTAAGATTTACGTAGATTGCCTGCGTCAATGAACAGTACTGGGTGCGCAATAAGTCAAAAAACCGGAACTGTATGTTTTTGATATAATAAACTTGTAATTTTTGCACCTTTCAATACACCTGTGTGAATATAGAATTGCTGTTGTTAAGATTTACGTAGATGGCTGCGTCAATGAACATACTGGTGCGCAAAAGTCAAAAACACGTAACTGTTAAGTTTAGATATAATAGAACTGATATTTTTTGCACCTTTCCTATTCACCTTGGTGAATATAGATTGCTGTTTTTAAGATTACGTAGATCTGCGTCAATGAACAGTTACTGGGTGCGCAAAATCAAAAAACACGTATCTGGTTTATGTTTTCGTATAATACACTATTTTTTTGCACGCTTTCATTCACCTGGTGGTGAATATAGAATTGCTGTTTTAAGATTACGAGATGCTGCGTCAAGTGAAACAGTATGGTGCGCAATAAGTCAAAAAAACACGTAACTGTTATGTTTTGATATAATAAAACGTATTTTTTGCACCTTATACACTTCACTCTGTGGTGAATATCGAATAGCGTTTTAATATATTTACGTAGATGTCACTGCGTCATGAACAGTACTGGTGTAGCGCAAAAGTCAAAAACACGTAACTGTTATGTTTTTAAATAATAAACTGTATTTGTTATTGCACTTTCAATTCCACCCTGTTGGTGAAAATAGAATTGGCTGTTATTTTAAGATTTACGTAGATGCTGCGTCAATGAACATACAAGGTGCGCAAAAGTCAAAAAAAACACTTAACTTTATGTATTGATATAATAAACGTAATTTTTACCACCTTTCAATTCACCTGTGGTTGAAATATAATATGCTGTTTTCAAGATTTACGTAGATGCAGCTCGATGAACTGTACTGGTGCGCAAAAAAGTCAAAAACACGTACTTTATGTTTTGATATAATAAACTGTATTCTTTCTGCACCTTTCAATTCACCTGTGTTGCATATAGAATTGCTGTGTTTTAAGATTTACGTAGATGCTGCGTCAATGATACAGCTACTGGGTGCGCAAAGTAAAAAACACTTATCAGTTATGGTTTTCGTATAATACACGGTATTTTTGCACCTTTCAATTCACCTGTGTGAATATAGAATTTGCTGTTTAAAGATTTACGTATATGCCAGCGTCAATGAACAGTACCTGGGTGGCAACAAAAGTCAAAAACACTTAACTGTTATTTTTGATATAATAAACGTATTTTTTGCACCTTTTCATTCACCTGTGGTGAATATAGAATAGCTGTTTAAGATTTACGTAGATGCTGCGACATTTACAGTACGGTGCGCTAAAGTCCCAAAAACACGTAACTGTTAAGTATTGATAAAATAAATCTGTATTTTTTTGCCACCATTCTACAATCAACCTGTGTGAATATAGAATTGCTGATTAATGATTTTACGTAAGATGCGCGTCAATGTACAGTACTGGTGCGCAAAAGTCAAAAAACACGTAACTGTTATGTTTTGATATTAATAACGGTATTTTTTGCACCTTCAATCACCTGTGTTGAATATAGAATGTGCGTTTTAAGAGTGACGTAGATGCTGCCGTCAATTGAACAGTACTGGGTGCGCAAAAGGATCCAAAAAACACGTAACTGTTATGTTTTGCGATATAATAACCTGTATTTTTTGCACCTTTCAATCACCCTGTGTGAATATAGATATTGCTGTTTTATTTAAGATTACGTAGATGCTGTCTCAATGAACATACTGACTGGTGCGCACAAGTCAAAAAACCACTATCTGTTATGTTTTTCGTAATAATACACTGTAATTTTATGCACCTTTCAATTCACCTGTGGTGAATATAGAAATTGCTGTTTTAAGGATTTACGTAGATGCTTGCACAATGACCAAGTACTGGGTGCGCAAAAAGTCAAAAAACACTTACACTGTTATGTTTTGATATAATAAACGGTATTTTATGGCACGTATTCAATCACCTGTGGTGAATATAGAATTGCTGTATTTAAAGATTTACGTAGAAGCTTCGACAATGAACAGTACTGTTGTCGCAAAAGTCAAAAAAACACGTAACTGTTATCTGTTTTATATATAATAAACGGGTATTTTTTTGCACCTTTCATTCACCTGTGGTGAATATAGAATTGCTGTGTTTAAGATTTTACCTTAGATGCTGCTTCAATGACCAGTACTGTTGCGCAAAAGGTCAAAAACCACTAACTGTGAATGTTATTCGTACGATACACCTGTATTTAGTGGCAACAAACAACCCTGTAGCTGAGTGCTGACTACAAGATTGCCTGATTGGAAATTTAAGGTGCAGGTTGAAATATAAACAGTCACAGGTGTAATGGTAAAATTGGAACACCAATCTGAAATGTATACTGAGTAAAAAAAGAGGAGTATTGCAGCCTAACAAAGAGTACCTGCAGTGACTAGAAATGATGTTTACCTATATAATTCAGACTCGCCCAATATCCAGAGAAATACTCAATAGCAAACTATTAATTAATAAAGAGATTCCACTAACAATAACTACACTAAGTCTTGGTGAACTTTATTCCAAATGTTCTTTATAGATAGAGCTTGTCTGTGTTCGCCCCGCGGTGGCCCCCCCCCCCCCCCGCTCCCCTCCGCCGTGACTTACACCCGGTAGATCTGCTTTAAAATTCTCTAGCTAACTACATAAAAATCTTCAAATCTCTAATATAACTAAATTGGAAGGATTCACACTAAAGCAGAGGTTTCTCTGTGCAGAAATAGACTAATTTCGCTGAGCCGTGTGCTACCCCCCAGCAGCGCGCACGTCCTTTCCCTATGAGACGCGAGAGACACTGAGGCTGAAACAGGAACGCTGTTTCTAATTAAAACGAGGTCATGTTATTATTCCAGCCAAAACGCAACCATACACAACCCATCATGACGTCGCACACACATACTCATCCTGCTCAATTCTATAATCTGATTTGCTGGCCGCCAAAATTACAGGGAAGACGCCGAAAAAGGCGCGATCTTAATAGATGATGCTCAGATTTTAACCTTAATTATCGCATGATCTGGAAAATTCGATCACCATAAAAACCTTGCCGATTTCAACTTTGTCGATAAAAATCGCTCAACACTATTTTACAGATATTTGGCATTCTAGGTTAGGTAACAATTTTAAGGATAATAAGGAAAATTCACCTCAACAGTCTGTAATAAAAAAAGCCATTAAAATTAAATGAAAAAAAAATAATAATAAAAAAATAGCATTTCCCTCCGCCCCCTTACCCCAGATTTGTGTAGGATGCAGTATACAGAGAGTTTAATCACAGCTGAACAGTCATTTTGGTATTCTGCTCTTCTACTATATGATGATATCATGTGGGCCATATACTGTATAACATTATGGGCGACATGTATGAAAGGGTTTTTCACCCTTTTTCTGGCGTACAATGCACCTGAGTCGGTTACGATGTCTGATTGCGCTTAACGTATGTGTTAGATGCATTGTTCGTAAGACTCGACACTTTGTAATGCGCCTAACATGAAGGGGTGTTCTAGGGCGTTCTGGGGGTGTGCTGGAGGCGTGTCGCACCACATTCATAAGATAAGACACATATATGAAAGTATTCTGCAAAACTAGTCCGCAATACTGCTCCACAGGCAGACCTATCTCAATGTGATCTGCCTGAGTCGAGGAGTCGGAAGTGGACTAGATTTGCGTAATGTGGCAAAAATGTCCAATAATTCTCAACTTACACAAGTGCACTTATAAAAAGTATTATGGATAATTAGGGGGTCAACTGTAATAAAATTTAAATTATTTAAAATTTAATGAAAAATGTTATCATATAAAAAATTAATATAAAAAATATCAGTGTCCCCCAAAATAAAGAATATCTCCTATTAAGAATGTATTTAAATTTCATAGACTCAAACTAATTTTACATTAAATAACTCACTGATTATGTTGTTCAGATTTTTATATTTTACCTATTTACTACATTAAATGTGAAATATATTTTAGAGCTGCTCTTTCCCACCCCTTTATTCTACATAACAGACACACAGTATTGCTTTGACCGTGGTCCTCCAAGCAGGATCAGTACACCATAGTTTTCTAATTCACTGACATGCCTATTCTAATGACTTTTTCTCTTATTTCCAGCCTGTCTATAAACCTTAATACATGTTGGTCATAACTTATGTGCCTAAGTCCCGTAATCGCCTAACACAAGGCGAGGGCCGCGGCCACCTTTACACACCATTTATGAACCACAAAAAAACACTTCATACATATAGGCGCGTTATACACTGAAAATGAGACTCGACTGTTCACTTCGACGCGCCTTCCTTCCTCATGTCGCCCTATGTGTGAACTATATAAGAATATGACGTGTGTGGTGGTATTATCTAGGCACTGTATGGCAAATGTATTTGGGTATTTAACGGCAGAACAGTGTGGAGAATGTATGGTAGTTTAATGAGCAGCACAGTTCAAATACTGATTGATGTAATACGCATTGCTACTCACTAGTTACATGTGATCAATAATGAAAATGTTTTCAAATCCTTTTAAAAGGCATGTTAGTTGTTAGTCTTACTGTATCATCTAATAACAGATACATGATTCTATTATATATTGTGCAAATGACAGATACCTTTCTTTTCTGGTCAAATTAAAGGAAAACATACCTGAAACATTTATTTAGCAAAAGAAATCACACAACCTCAACAGCTAAATATAGTATCAACAATTGGATGTCTACCCTTTGCCTTTTTGATAACATCCCTTTTTGCCTTCAGTTTTTCAAATAAATCTGCAGGGATATTTTTTGTTCTTCTTGTAAACACCTCCCAAGTACAGTCTTAGAAGTCGAGTGAATTTTCCACTACTCAGAAATCCTAAATACATGCAATGATATTGAGGTCTGGACTCTGGCGTAGCTGTTCCTTAGTTCTGAGAACACCAGTAGCGATCATTTTTTTCCCTTTTTTCTGTTCATAGGTTTATTCTCCTGCAGTAGAATGAATTTTCAATAAAATCAAAAACAAATCACCAACTCTAGATGTTGTTATAAAACTTCAAACCTGCGCTGACTCCCCACCATGCTTGACTCATGGTTGTAGATTGATTGGTTTGAAGACTCTTTCATTGCTTCGGTTAAGTACATGCTGCGGATTTCTTTTCTAAACATACTTATTGGTCAATAAAACCTCAGTGAACATTTCAGATATTTAGTTTTGCTGTTCAAGTCCAAATTTCGTTCTATTGTTCCTTTTCTCAGTAATTACTTTTTGTCAGCTACACATCCATTCAGACCTATAGCAATGATTTGTCTTGTTACCATGGAAAGATAAACAGAAATACTCTGAAGCAAGATTGAAGTCTTTTGAAATTGAAGTTTTTAAAAAGACTTCCATCCTAAATGTGACAAAGGCTATGTAGAAAAAAAACTCATTAGTATTGCGAGCGGTTGCCACTCTGGGATTGTAGCAAAGTCCAATGTAGAGACACAGACAGGTTTTTTTGGGTCCAAACATGGTTCCTTCCGTGCCTGATTAGCACAATAAGCTTGTACAGCAAACATATCGTATATACTTGAGTATAAGCTGAGTTTTTCAGAACAAAAAATGTGCTGAAAAATCCGACCTCGGCTTATACTCAAGTCACTGTCGGCGCTCGGGCGCTGCGACGGCCCGAGCACCGGCAGGGACAGTCCAGCTATATGCGACTCCTCAGGGAGCGCATATAGCTGATTGCCAAGTAAGCCCACAGTGTCCGGGCGCTGCCGTGGCCCGGGCACTGTCGGCGATACCTTCACCTATATGCGACTCCTCCGGAGCGCGTATAGGTGAAGAGAAATCACTGTGGAGCAGAGAGCTAGCGCTCCCTGCTCCGCAGTGGACTCCGGGCGGCCGCAAGCTCGCGGCTGTCCAGAGTTTCCAGCACAGGCAGTGTGTGTCATCACGCTACGTGCGCGGCCTGATGACATCACCCTGCCTGTGCCGAGAGGATGGAGCGGAGCGGCTGTGAGACCGGACAGTGAGGGAGCAAGATAAGTTGCATACTTGTTTTTTTTTTTTTTAACAACCCTGCTTAGAACTGCCTATGGGGATATAAACCTGCCTATAATCTACCTATAGGGACATAAACCTGCCTATAACCCACCTATAACCTAACTATAGGGACATAAATGTGCCTATAACCTAACTATAGGGACATAAACCTGCCTATAACCCACCTATAGGGACATAAACCTGCCTATACCCTGCCAATAACAAACCTAGAGGTACATGAAGCTGACGATAACCTGGATATTGGGACATAAACCTGCCTACAACCTACCTATGAGGACATAAACCTGCCTATAACCTACCTATAGGGACATAAACTTGCCTATAACCTATCTATAGGGGCGTAAACCTACCTATAACCTACCTATACCTGCCTATGGGGACATAACCTGCCTATAGGGACATGTACCTGCCTTTAACCTGCTTATGAATACATATACCAGCCGATAACCTGCCCATGGGGGACATATACCTGCCTATACCTGCCTATGGGGGACATTAAACTGCCTATGCCTGCCTATAGAGGACACTGAACTGCCTACAATTGCCCATGGGGCCATTAAACTGACTATACCTGCCTATAGAGGAAATTAAATTGCCTATACCTGCCTATGGGGACATTAAACTGACTATACCTGCCTATGGGGACATTAAACTGCCTATGGGGGACATTAAACTGCCTATACCAGCCTATGGGGGACATTAAACTGCCTATAGAGAATATTAAACTGTCTATACCTGCCTATGGGGGACATTAAACTGCCTATATATCTATTGGTATCTATTTTTATTTTTAAAATTTACCAGTAGCCGCTGCATTCTCCACCCTAGGCTGATACTCAAGTCAATAAGCTTTCCCATTTTTTTGTGGCAAAAGTAGGTGCCTCGGCCTATATTTGGGTCGGCTTATACTCGAGTATATACGGTAGGTGCCAAACATGAACAAAACCACAAATAAAGAAACTTCTGCCCATCTGAGCGCTGACTAACACAGTGTAGTTTCCCTCACTATACCTTATGGTCATCAGGTGGCTGTATGGGAGATCCTGGATATCTCTAATGTGTTGCCTCTAAGGCCAAACTTCTTGTCCTGTATAGCATACTTCACCTAATCAGCTTGCTGCCAGACTCATTAAGGCCAATCAAACTCTAAACTGGAACATGGGGAGTAGTCACCCACCCAACACTTTGACTACTCTTAGTAAGAGCCATCCTAGATTGGCTGAAACAACCATGTTAACTATCAACTAGATGTCAACCAGTTACTGAGGCTGACACCACATAAACAAATGGTTCTTACTTCACCAACGCCAGGTAACCTTGGTGACATGTTGCTGCCACCTATTCACCAGGTGTATATGAGAAATCTGGCTTGGATATACATACCATTATGGACCTTTCCAGCTGCTGCCTTACAGTATATATAGCTTGACTCACTTAAAAGAGCCCCCAGATATTCTGTGGTAACTTTCATTAGGACAAAGCAATGTAAACTAAAAAAAAGCCTTCATACCTTGACGAATGTTTAATCAATTGCATTACATGCAATGCTGGAAGTGATCTCCGTTTTCTACCAGACAAATTTCGACACGGCGCTCCATGTTCCAATTAATTTCACTTTGGATGTTTTTCTCTCAAATCTTCCACAGATTAAGGGCGACATGTCCCAAAAGTGGCGTCCGTACACCAGTTTGAATGCCGCATAAAGTATCGTACACTCGCAATGTATTTCCTAATTTGTTCTGCGCTTGTTTTGTAAAGTGGTTGTATTTGTGCTGTCGGAATGTTTTAGGCGTTGCGCCTTTTTTGGCGAGTGTGTTACTTGGGGCGCCTGTTTGGGCATTCAGGCTTGTATACTTCAAAATTCGTCGCAATCGTTAGTTCTACGCATTTGTTAGCGGCGCGTAGGTTTGTTTTGGAGCACATGTTGTCTTTGCGGCGCATGTATGGATTGGGGCGCATGCTTGTGCGCTCTTTCTGGCTCCTTCCGAATTTTTGTCATAATTATTTTTGGGGCACATTCGAAAATTAGGCGCATTTGGCATTTGATCAGAGTTGGGGGCAACGTTCAACATCAGAGCGCACACAGTAGGCGCACGATCTATAACTTCAACCAGCAGCCAGAAATAAGTACAGGACGACATTCTGCACTGAACCCCGGAGCAATAAATAAAAAGGGGGTGCATCTGCACAGTGCCAGGTAATGTACTCACATTTTCGCACACATCACTGCGCAGAACTTGTCGAACATGAATGACGAAAGTTCGGACAATGCAAATTTGACGCCACCAGCCGGCGTACACTCACGCACGAAAAAAATGCCACGATGCGCCTAAAATCACACATACACAGCCGACAGTGTAAGCCCCATACAAATGTGCCGCACATGTACGACTAAAAAAAGGCGCAAAGAGCAATACAAAAGATGGCGTACAATGTGCCGGCAACCACCGTACACTTGGAGTACACTACAAAATCGGGAGACACATACGCCAAAAAACCAACGTTGGCGTGTTAGGACATGTCACCCTAAGACTTGATCCAATGGACTTTTCCTTTGAGCACACTCCAAAGGAAGAAGTCTGGCAAAGTCAGAAATGTCAACCATGATGGCCAAAGCACCCTTTGAAATTACCTTGTTGCCAAAAAAGAATTAAATTTCTGCCATGGTCCTTGTCAATGTATGACAAGTTGCTCGTGTGCATGAATTGATACTCTAATAGGGTTGCACCATGGAGATGTGCTGCTCAGTTCTGATTCTGATGGGAAGTCAAGTTACTGAACGAGTATGGGGGTGTGCATCCAACAGTTACAAATGCTGATTAAACATCACAACAGCTGTCCAGTGTCTACTTCATTGCCCCATGTGAGGACAACCCAGCATCCCGGTGCTATGTCTTAACAAAAGTTACTTAAGAATATTCATGGCAAAAATCAGTGGAGTAGAAGCCAAAGGTTATTAAATCTGTTTGTTTTAGTAATTTTCATTCTTACAAATAGTGAGTCAATATTTATGCATCTACTGTTAGGGTATGTTCACACGGCTTCTTGTGTCCGTGTGAACATACACTTTTCTGATGCGTGTCTGGGTCCGTCTGAACGGACCCAGGCACGCATCTAACAATTAGCAGTGTGTTTAACACTGCCAGCAATTTGAAACACGCATCGGCGTTCACATGAGTGATCGCTGATGCATGTTTGTATCGCGTCTGTCGAGTCTGTCTTTCAGATTCGCTCCAAGAAATGACATGCAATTCTTGGATCGCATCCGAAAGACGGACCCGACAGATGCAATGCGAACACGCAACAATGATCACTCATGTGAATGCCAATGCGTGTTTCATATTGACGGCAATGATAAACTCACTGCTACTTGTTAGATGCGTGTCTGGGTCCATTCAGACAGACCCAGACATGCATAAGAAAAGCGTATGTTCACACGGACACAAGATGCCATGTGAACATACCCTGAGTTTTATTTTGTTTATATCAATAAGTAGTTTTTTTTACTCTAGTTTTGTTTTTAGTAGGGATTGCCAGGGCTCCATTATGGGGTTTCAGAATTTTTGCCAGCAATAGCCCTGAAAACTTTGGTATTGTTTTCATAAAAAAATTATCCGATAGTCAATCAAAAATAGGCCTCAAATGCAAGTGTGAACAAAAAGTGACTTAGACTGACTACCACTATGCAGCAGTGGATATTTTAAGGCATATTAAAGCATAGTGTACATAGCATATTACTATATAATAATCTGGTCATCTAGTCAAAAACTCCAGAATGGTTCTCAGATGATATGCCTGAGGCACTTTCACAGTTCATCTACCTATTTTAGGTTATAGTGGAAGATTCCAAAGGTAGATGGTAATGCTAGAGGAATGAAACACATCTTTATGCACCGTCCTTCTAAAACTTGTTTATAGTATTTGTTTCAGGTGAATGGTGCATTAGGCAGATTAGTCAGAATCCTGTACATCTGATTCATTAAATAAAGTGCATAAAATGTGAATATGAAGAGTTTAATCCATTAGAACTAATCTGAAGCAACTGACTTGCATTACTCACATCACTGGAAAATAATTGTGACTCGTGAATGAAAAACATAGAGAAGGTTTTGAGCAAACTCATCTGCAAAACAGGACAAAAATGAACACATTTGACTTATCTGGTACAAAAGTACATTTTGTTTTTGGGCTTTCTAAACATCAGCAACAACACTAGGGGCGACATGTATTAACGGGTCAGCACCACTTTTCTGGCACAATCTTCACCAGACATGACACTTTTGAATGAGCCAAAGATGCGGGGCATGTTGCGCCAGAGTCATACAATGTGCCAAGGTCTACCATGTACAATGAAGGAAATAATTATTTGATCCCCTGCTGATTGTGTACATTTGCCCACTGACAAAGACATGAACAGTCTATAATTTTAAGGCTAGGCTAATTTTAACATTGAGAGATAGAATATCCAAAATAAAATCCAGAAAATCACATTGTATAAATTGTATAAATGTATTTTCATTTTGCAGTGAGAAGTATTTGATCCCTCGGGCAAACAAGACTTAATACTTGGTGGCAAAACCCTTGTTGGCAAGCACAGCAGTCATACGTTTTTGTAGTTGATGATGAGGTTTGCGCACATCTCAGGAGGAATTTTGGTCCACTCCTTTTTGAAGATCATCTCTAAATCATTAAGGTTTTGAGGCTGTCGCTTGGCAACTCGGAGCTTCAACTCTATGGGATTAGGGTGAGGAGACTGGCAAGGCCACTCCATGACCTTAATGTGCTTCTTTTTTAGACACTCCTTTGTTGCCTTGGATGTATGTTTTGGATCATTGGCTTGCTGGAAGACCCAGCCACAACCCATTTTTAATGTCCTAGCGGAGGGAAGGAGTTGGTCACTTAGGATTATACGGTACCTCGCTCCATCCATTCTCCCATTGATGCGGTGAAGTAGTCCTGTGACCTTCACAGAGAAACACCCCCAAAACATATTGTTTATAACTCCATGCTTAACGGTGGGGACGGTGTTCTTTGGGTCATAGGCAGCATTTCTCTTCCTCCAAACGCAGCGATTTGAGTTAATGCAAAAGAGCTAATTTGTTGTCTCATCTGACCACAACACCTTCTGCCAATCAGTCACAGAATCATCCAGGTGTTCATTGGCAAACTTCAGGCAGGCCTGCACATGTGCCTTCTTGAGTAGTGGGACCTAGCGGGCACTGCAGGAAGTTAAATCATTATGGCATAATGTGTTACCAATGGTTTTCTTGGTGACTGTGGTCCATGCTGCCTTGAGATCATTAACAAGTTCCCCCCATGTAGTCTTAGGCCCCGTTCACACGGCTTATTTGCCGACGGATTGGCGCCGTATTCCGCGCCGGATTTGCGCTTCAATACGGCGCCAATCCGTCGGAGTCATTACGGTAATCCACTGCTCTCATAGAGAACAGTGGAATCCGTCGCTCCTCCCCGCTCGGCAAATCCGTCGGGCGGGGAGAAAGTGACATGCACATTATTTACGGCGCGGACGCGCCGTAAACAATGCATTGTCTATGGGGCCAGGAGCGGCGCCCCCGCCGCGCTCCGGCCCCGCCCCCGTCCCGCCCCGTATTCACGGCGGTTTTGTGCGCTCAATACGGCGCACAAATCCGCCGTGAATAAGCCGTGTGAACACGGCCTTAGGCTGATCGCTCACTTTCCTCATGATCAAGGATACCCCACGAGGTGAGATTTTGCATGGTGCCCAGACTGATGAGTCTTTTTGTATTTCTTCCATTTTCTTACTATTGCACCAACAGTTGTCTCCTTCTCACCCAGTGTCTTACTTATGGTTTTGTAGCCTATTCCAGCTTTGAGCAGGTCTATGACTAAACAAACAGGAAAGACAAATTCTGAACCTCAGAATAAAGATGGAATATAAAAAATAAATCAACCGTTCATGGGAGACACTTCTCTCAAGGAGGGCATACTAGCCTTTGGCCTCATGGATATCCTTTCACCCACTGAAGAACTCTGTTAATTCAGAGGGAAACGTGTCTGGGTAGTAAGTAAGGTTGAACATACTGTTTTTTCTTCATTGTTCTTTAAATATCATGTGGAGCGTGTATGTTCATACTCATTGATGTTGAGTTTATACTCTCTATCTGGATATCTAGGCATTGAGGGATAAGTAGTTTAGGAGTCTATTTTTGTGGGACCGTCCTTTTTCAGGACACTTATCCCGCACAGGGCCTTTTGTAGGGCATATAGATAGCTTAGGGTGAGATAGGCTCCTCCTATTTGATCTTTATGTATGTTTTTTTTACCATTGTAGTTTATATTTAAATTTATATTTAAGTTGTAGTTACCCCCTTTTTTGGTATCACTTAGGGCGACATGTATGATCGGGCTTTTCGCCCAATTTCTGGAGTATACTGCGCCTCCCGGCCCGAATCCCGCTGTCGGACGCAGGGATGCGGTGTTAGGCGCAGCGTTCGCCACTTTCAGCTGCGCCCCGCATGAAGGGGCGGGCAATGGGCGCGGTGTGGGTGCGGGGTAGGCGTTCCGGGGCGGGACGCGGCGCGCTCGAAAACTCCGAGGCATGTACGATGGCGAGTCGGCAAAGCGAGGCGCAATGCAGCGCTCGGCAGCTCCGACAAGCAGACCGGGTTTATTTTGGTCTAAATGCTCCGGCAAAGGCGAAGTGAAGCAAGATCGGAACATGCGAGGAAGCAGATAGAAGATCGCTACACAAATCTTGGCGCTCCGCTCCGTGCAGCAGGAGTATGATTCCGAAAAAAATCGCCTTTATAAAGGCGGAAAACAGTGTCAGAAAAGAGCTGAACGTAAAAAATAAACATAATTTAAAAAAAAAAAAACTTTCCAAAACTCTAGAACGGCGCAATATCAAGAATTATGATATTGTAAATTGCCGGGAAATACAGTAATTCAAATTCTGAAACCTATTCTCATTGGTCGGCATAAACCGGCCAATCAGAATAGGAGCGACAGTGAACCATTAAAACCTATGGGGAAGGATTGACCAATCAGAATCCACGGCGGAACAGTTCAATATACAGTCAAAATGCAGAAAAGAGCTGATTGGTTAAGCTAGCGGGGGCTTGGCTATCCCAGCCAATCAGAATAGGAGCGACAGAGACCCATTATGTCCTATGGAGAACTATTGACCAATCAGAATAGGAGCGACAGAGACCCATTAAAACCTATGGAGAACTAAGTTAAAAGAGGCACCGTTATTTGGTCCAATGGGAGAGCGAGCAACGCTCCTATGGGTTTTCTAATGCTATCTGAACGCTTACTGTACATGGCCGAAATCAAATGATAACACTACAGAAGTTGTCCCCATGTGTATATAAAACGAATAATAAAAAGGGGGTAAAGAAAAAAAAAATTAAATCAATAAAATCAGGATTATTTCTTTATTTTCGTTGCACCCATACTATTGATCCTTGGCTAACGAAAATAAAGAAATAAACATGATTTTATAGAATTAATTTTTTTTTTTACTTTACCCCCATATTATTATTCGTTTTATATACACATCGGGACAACTTCGGCAGTGTTATAATTTGATTTTGGCCATGTACAGTTTGATTTCAGATTGCATTAGAAAACCCATAGGAGCGTCGCTCGCTCTCCCATTGGTCCAAATAACGGCGCCTCTTTTAACTTAGCCAATCACAGAGCGCGCTCAGAATTTCTTTTCCCCATAGAACTCTATGAGAAAGTAGCTCGCGCTCTGATTGGCTAAGCTGGACGAGCCCCTGCCGCTTCAACCAATCAGCTCGTTTCTGCATTTTTACTGTATTTTGAACTGTCCCGCCTTTGATTTTGATTGGTCCAAACTTCTCCATAGGATATAATGGGTCTTTGTCGCTCCTATTCTGATTGGCTGGCTTCTGCCGACCAATGAGAATAGCTTACACAATTTGAATTACTGTATTTCCCGGCAATTCTCTCTATTGCAATTCCTTATGTAGCGCCGGTCTCGGCGACAAACGCGTTGTTCGGGATTTAATTGATTTATGTTTATAGAAGGTTTCAGCTCTTTTTCAGAGAATATTTTACACTTAATAAAAATTATTTTTTTATTCATACTCCATGCCGCACGGCGCTGAGCGCCGAGATTGCATTGCGCCGATCTCTCCATAGACTACAATGGGAGAAGTAGCTCGCGTTCTGATTGGCCGGGATAGCCAAGCCCCCGCTAGCTCAGCCAATCAGCTCTTTTCTGCATTTTTACTGTATTTTGAACTGTCCCGCCTTTGATTCTCATTGGTCAATAGTTCTCCATAGGTTTTAATGGGTCTCTGTCGCTCCTATTCTGATTGGTCAATAGTTCTCCATAGGATATAATGGGTCTCTGTCGCTCCTATTCTGATTGGCTGGGATAGCCAAGCCCCCGCTAGCTTAACCAATCAGCTCCTTTCTGCATTTTTACTGTATTTTGAACTGTCCCACCTTTGATTCTGATTGGTCAATAGTTCTCCATAGGTTTTAGTGGTACACTGTCGCTCCTATTCTGATTGGCCGGTTTATGCCGACCAATGAGAATAGGTTTCAGAATTTGAATTACTATATTTCCCGGCAATTTCCAATATCCTAATTCTTGAATTAGGATATTTGGAAAGTGATTTTGTTTTATGTATTTTTTATTTTTGAGGTTTGAGCTCTTTTCTGAGAATGTTTTACGCCTTTTTATTCATACTCCGCACGCACATGTGGAATGATTTCTCGCTGTTTTCCAGCCTGTCTCGCATCGGATCAGATTTTCGGCGCAGTCCCGCACAGCGCCTAAGTCTCCGCACTGACCCCACACACTGGCGAGGCGCGGCGGACTTTTCCCCGCATGTATGAGTGTGCTACCTCCGGCGGAGAATCTTTGGCGCAGCGCCGCATTACGCCGAGGTCCCCACACTGCGCCCCACAAACTGGCGAGGCGCGGCGGACTTTTCCCCGCATGTATGAGTGCACTAGATCGGGCGGCGAATCTCAGGCGCAGCCCCGCACTGCGCCTAAAACACTGGCGAGGCGCGGCGGACTTTACATAGTATGTATTAGCGCGCCCCGCTCCCGACATAAATCAGGCACAGATTTCACATTGAAATCGGGCAAAACGGCATGCTCCGACCCGACGAGATTCATACATGTCGCCCTTAGTGTTTTAATTGGTATTTATTAAAGGTTAGGTTTTATATTGGAATATTTTCCCTTGGCAGGTCTATGACTAACCGGTTTTCTACTCTCCGATCTCTCTTTCCTCAAATCTATCAGTAGAAAGGTTCATCTTTCTTCTTTCCAGCCACTAAACTAGTACTTCTACTCTTAGCTAGCCACTGCACTGATTATCCATTCACTACAGAATATGTTAAAACTCTCACCTACAAAGTTCTCCACAGTGTTGTACCATCCCTACTTATTCTCCCTCATCTCTGTCTGCCCCCTAACCCAGGCTCTACATTCTGCTGATAATATTATGCTAATTTTGTCCATAATCCTAACCTCCTACTCTCGCCTACAGCACTTTGCACTTGCTCCACAAGTTTTCTGTAGTGTACTGCCTTGTACAATCAGATTAATTCACAACAATCATAGTTTTAAGTGTGCCCTAAAATAGATCTTCTTTGTTAGGCCTATTACCATCCTTTTTCAGTGTCCATTTCTCCTACAATGCTCTCCTTTAGTCATCCACATTCCTCAAAATTCATGATCACGAACTTGATGGCAAGTTAATCCACTTTTAAATGTGTTACCCTACATTTATGGAATGCGGCTGGAGCATTGTACAAATTAAGCACTTCTAACCTTTTGTTTTACCACTATTTCCTCATGCATTGTAGGCTCTTTCAAGCAGAGCCTTTATGCCTCATTTCATTTGTTTATAGGTTTTTTAGTATGTAATACAATACTTCACCTAAAAAGTCAACAGCTGTTTCTTGGAAGGTATATGCAGAAATTGCTCCTACTAACATATTGAGAGAAAGTCCATGTTTAGTACCATGTGTAATACCAGCGACTAGCCCACAAACGTAAATCCTTGGACCATCAGAGTGTGCATGTTCAGTCCATGAGTGGAGAATAAAGCAATGTAGTACCATCTCGGAAGAACTAAGGATTAGGCATATTGAAATTCAGCATATGTGATCCTACAAATTTTTCCTGACCGTAAACATTTGGGAATTGTTTTTTTAACCAGATTGTTGGTTATACATACAATAAACTTCAGATACAATAAGGATGCATAATAATACCATAGCAAAGTAAAAAAAAATGTTACATTTTTTTAGATTTAGAACACAAAACCATACCAGATAGACACAACAACCAGAGAGAAAAAAAAAACTCCCTCCCTACCCTCCCAGGGCATGGTCCGTCCCAACACCTCCATAAGGAAAAGGAGGCATAAGAGCATAAGGTGGTCTAATGCTTAACAGATGGACACAGATAAAAGATTGAGTCTATCTTGTCCACATACATGCATACCTCCCAACTGTCCCTATTTTAGAGGGACAGTCCCTATTTTTAACCCTTGTCCCTCTGTCCTTCTTAGCTCTATAACTGTCTCTCTTTTTCATTTGGGAAATAGATTTGCATCAATAAACCGACTATCTTGCATTAAAAAGTATCTGATTGCTTCCTAGCTGTATATTAGATAACAACTTACTTAATTTTTCATCATTGTACGCAATTCAATCTTGAAAATGTCTAAAATCCAATGATTTTTTTACGAAAATATTTTTATAAAATCCCATTCAAACATATAGTTATGCATAAAAATATTGAACTTTTATACATTGAACCATAAGTTCATTGTCCCTATTTGGCTGTCTAAAAAAAAAAAGGGATGTATGTGTGTGGGCGTGGGTTAGAGGGCGTGCCCTGGTGTGATGTCATTTGTCTGGGTGTAGTTGGAGGCACGGCCTGATGTGTCCCTCTTTGCAGTCTCTAAAAGTTGTGAGGTATGGTATGTACATGTAAGGTCATCAGACAATCCCATTGATGAAATATGTGTGTTTAGTGTAAAAGAGATTCCTTAGGATAGACCATCATTGTTTGACAGGTTGCGGTCAGTGGTGTGGGATTAATACAGATCAACAGAAGGGAATTGGCGTTGCATTAACCTTACACTGGTCTTTATACTGGGATTTGATCTTTCTGGGACACAGCTGGAAGTAGACTAGAAAAGAATTGTCCTTTTTCTAAGCATGAATCCTAATGTATTAATGTCTGTGGCGATCAGGGAAATCGGGACTGGACACTTCACACGATAAATTTCAAGACATAGATGATTCTGGAAAAAGTAGGCCAATGTACAGCTATTTGCGTCTGACTTCTGTAATACTGTATAACAGCTGAGGTCAAACCTGGGTTAAAGCCAGATTCAAGAGGGGTTTTTTACTTTACCCCCACTAAAAGCCTATTTCCATATTAAAAAATAATGAATGCATGGAAAAAACAAGTTGCTGTGCTAGAATTACAGCAGGGATTTAGTGTGAAAATAGTTATCTAATCATAACATTAAAATAAAGCCAGTATCACAATTTTGATGACTGTAAAATGGTTGTTCAAGTCCGCTATTTTATTTAACTGTCAAATGATCATCAACAATCAGATAACTAAGCAGTTGTAATATTCAGCCTAATTGGTGACATTTGTAGCTTTGGATATGAGTAAATCATGTACCTGTAATTATTATGAATCTGAAGTGGTTTGTGTTTGTAATGAGGATGTGCTATCATGATAATGCAACATCATTCTTTACAAATTGCTCTATTTATTTCCATTGGACTAGTAGCAATAAAGCGACCTAAAATATAAAAAAAAAAAAAACACATGCTGCATGTTGAGATTATCTGGCTCTATATACTAAAGAGTCCATGAAACACTGAGCATTGATTATGAAAGGGTTTTTCACACGGCTTATTCTAATAATTGGGGGGGACGGATTTTGCCCTGCAATTAGCCCGGGTGCCCTGCCAGGGGGGGGGGGCGGGGGGCGGCAGCGCCCGGGCCCCCAAGACATGATTATTCACGCGCATACACACCGTAAATAAGGCATGTCACTTTCTCCCCGCTGGCGAATTCGGAGGGACGGAATCCAAGTTCTCTTGAGAACTGTGGATTCCTTTTAAAGACTGGGATGATTTAGTGTATTGGAACGCAAAAAACGGGGTCAATACAGCTGAAATCAGTCCCCGAAATAAGTGTATGAACGAGCCAAAGGGTTCCCAAGAAGGACCTTTATCATCTACTGGATCTACAGGACAGGCGATGTGATCATTAGAGTCTGCGCCACTGGGACCTCTTTAGGTAATTAGACAGGGTTCTAAGCAGTCATACAGTATGAGAAACAGAACGATTTGGACCTCTAGTCTATTGATCAGTGAATAGGAGGGGCTGTCCTTAGTAGATTTCCTTTAAGGTTAAATTTTAAATGAGTATTAATATTTTACAAAGCCACTAGATCATTAGACATAGTGTTAGATCAGCCATACAAATGAGCTTGATGTTTGTTTAATAGCTACCTTTGCCTCTTCAGATTTCTGTATTAACATGCATGCTTGAATCCACAGAGCATGCATGGTAATTTTAGTAAGGAAGAGGTAAGCACTGCCAAACACCCCAGACAGTGATTTATCTTTCAGAGTAACAAAGGATTCAAGCATGTTGATATTCAATATTCCCATTTCATCTTTCTTTCTGCTAATGCCATACACATTAGACCATCAACCAACCCTATGGAATCTGTAGTATAAGCCAACTCTGATCGGTGTATGGCTAGCTTTAGCCAGGAAGTAGCAGAATATCTAGAATATTTGCTTAAAACATTTCGCTTTTATTAAACCAAAGATTACATACTTTTGGATATTTTTGGACTGCTGTGGTTGTTCTACTGGAGTATGAGAATAAGATCCTGAATAAGACTCTAACTTGTTTTATGCATTTCTATAGCAGTTATATTCTACAGAGCTGTATAGAGATTGCCAGTATACACATTGGTCCCTTTGCTTGTTAGGACTCACAATCTAAATTCTAGATAAACCTACCAGTATGTTTTTGGAGTGTGGGGAAAACCACACCTGAAGTACCTGCAGTATCCAGAGAATCCACAGGAAGAACATGCAAATTCCTTGAAAATGTTGTCCATGGTGGGATTTGAAACCCAAACCACAGTAAGGGAAGGCAACCGTGCTAACCAATGAGTCAACGTCTGTGGGCACCCGGTTTATATCAATCCTGAGCTTGATGTGCCACTCTCCTACAAATCTATTTAGAATATTTGTTAAATAGATAAAATTTAGGCAACATTTTGTATGGGCTTTTCTGGTTCCTATAAAAAGTAAATACTAAGCTCCTGGTGCACCATAAAACAAAACCTATATGTACCTTCCTTCTTTCCAGCACTGGGTCTCTAAGGTCTTCTGTTTACGCTCCTCTTCTTCAGATGGAGACATCACCTCTGTAGCCACTGACTGGCTGCTTCAGTCACATGCCTCTACTTACATCACCTTTCACAGGTGAACAGCTCTGAGTGCTGATGTAAGCAGCAGTGACTGTTGCAGCCTCAGAAGAAGAGGAATGTAAACAGAAATCTGGAACGGAGGAGAGTAAACATATATATTTTTTTAATTTAATGGGACACCAAGAGCTAAATATTTAGTTTTTCTAGGAACAGGAGAGCTATGTCATAGTAGTGTCATCAATATTTTATACTTTAAAGCAGGCTAAAACAAAACACTTCAGAGCAACATCCAATGTGGCAGTAGAGTGACAATGAAATGTAGTGCTCAGCTTTTTAACTGGACCATGGTATTATTCGGCTTACAATATAATATAGGCAAAGCTAGTCTAGCTAGTGTCCTGGATGTTGCTGCAGAGTGTCTCATTTACTCACACGTCACATCCTAACTAATAAAACCAATAACTTACAATAAAGAACTCAGTGATAATGAAATAAACATGCCTCATTGGCTCAGTAATCAGTAGAGTCAGTGTGTTTTATTATACATTCTTATATTGTCGTCCTGTGAAGCATCGGAATTGAGGGTTACATATCTTTTTCAAAATAGGTTTGGCTATATGGAAATGGTTTGGGATGGTTATGTTGCATTAACCTAGAAACATCTACAATTGAAATATTTTTTTTAATGTTACAAAGGAACCAGGGCACTTTCTCATAATAGTGAATTCATATAAGCTATGAAAAAGGGTTCTCACATCTGTGCTATAAGAAACACTTGTATTCTATGCATGCGACATCTGTATTTGCATATAAATATGTAACTTTTTTGTTCTAGGTGAGTACATTAACCCATGAAGTTTCACAGTTGAGCAAAGATATGAAGATTGTCATGAATATTTTAGAAAACCTCATAGCAGTACAACGACCAGTTGGATACTACTCTACATACGGTACAGTGCTGGAAGCAATGGGAACTACAATAGGTTCCCCGATTGATCAGATGCAGACTCGAATGACATGGACGACAAGTCAACAGTGTATGCAAAGACAAGATGAAACCTTGGTTGGAAGCCCAACACAGCTGTGCCAAGGTACGGTTGTATCTGACCTGTGGAATATGGATTCTGCAAGTGTAGGAAGCAGTCCCCAAAGAAATGTATCAAACGTAGAAAATTCATTAGAAGGCGAATATTATTATACTTCAGGCCTTGGATATTCTCCTTCCCATTATCAAGTGATTCAGGCAGAGCACTTGCCATATTTAAAGTGCACATCACCACATTCGGATACCACATTAACTCCTCTGCAATCTATATCTGCAACCCTTTCTCCATCCATGTGTTCATCTTCTGACACATCTTTGCAGCTGGTGCTACCCAGTAGATCTGAAGAAGGATTTAGCCAAGGAGCAATTAGTTCATTAAGCCTTGAAAACCTGCCAGGATCTTGGGATGTAGAAGGGACAACTATAATGTCACATGGACAGTCTACAGAGGATTACCCAAGTGACATTGTTACAAGTACAATAGAGTTTAAAGATGACAAAGCCATAAATGTATAGTGATAACTAATAACCAATATTCAAAGAGGCAGCAACACCATAACGATCCATGCATGAAACTGCAAAGAAAATGTTTCATTGAGAATTTAATGCGGAAAGTACAGAAGCTCACCATATTTATCTACAAGTATGGTGGGTGTGTTTTTGTTACTTATGTAAGCGATGGGTCTATAAGCCAGACTTTTGTTAAGGACTGAAGACCCTAAGGGTCAGAACAGCTGGGAGTCATATACAAAAGAACACATGACCACCAATGTCGTAGGGATTTATTGTATCACAAAGCAAACGCTCTTTCCTGAGTGCCTGACTGTCATTTGCAAACAATAGCACTGTCAATGCTTGCTTCAGGTAATCATGACTCCTGCTGTCTATTTGTCAGTTCAGAGACGACATAGGGACAATTTTCGCTGCATGTCATCTCCTAGACAATCAACCAAATAGAATTGGTAGATGGTGGTTAGTTGTTGCACGTTATTTGTCATATTAATGAAACCTCTTAATTTATTTATCAAAAAAAGGCTATTTTTATATTCTTGGTATGAAATATGTATTTAAAGTATTTAAAATATTTATTACTTAATGTCTTTTTTTGGTAAAAGCTTGCAGTTTTCAAGTGAAATGCACAATTCTTATGCATATTTAATTAAACAATTTATTATTCAGAAAAAAGTGTATATACTTAATAAAATATCCCATTTTGCATGTAAGGTGGATGAATGTATGCAACTGATACTTTAATAAATATATAAATATAAAACATGCCCAGTAACTTCATAAGATGAGAATATTACACATAAAAAATTCATTTTTTTTAACTAATGTCCTTAAGGTTCTAGGTGGTTCATGTTAATGGTGAGGAAAGAAATAAAGTATTTTAAGGCTCGGTTCACATTTGCATCATGTTTTTCCTTTAAAGTTTTTAGTATTTTGATGGCAAGAAAAGTGCAATGAATAATAGCATTGAAGAAGTGCTATTGTCAAAAATGCCAGAACCCCATAGTGATATGGCTGACTCCATTATAAGTTAATGGAATCCATTAGAGGCTATTTTAGAATAAATGTAATATACGGTAGCTGTCAAGGTTCTATTTAAAAAAAAAGTCATGATGCTTATGTGAAAAGAGACTTAGAGCGACATATCAGAAAAGAGACGCTTCCACACCAGTTTTAAGGCGCATTAAATGAGTGCCTGAATAAATAAACCTGTCAAAATGTTGGTGTTACCTGGTTATTTGCAAAATTTAATGCGACTTATTTTTGGGGGTTTATACCAAAAAAAAGTGCATAGCATATCATTGCTAGCATATTTGATGCGCCTACTTTAGGCGTATTCTAAAGTGTCATGCCTGGCATAAAATGCGCCTAGTTCTGGTGTACAACAGTATATTTATATAGAGAATACGGTGTCAATAGTTTTTTTGGTGCAAAATACACCCAAAAAATGGTGCAGCCCTAATGGGACATGTCGCCCTTACTGTATAAACCCCCATCAGCCAAAATATATATATCTATTTATCTATTTATCTGTCTCTCTCTCTCTCTCTCTCTCTCTATAAAAATATATCAGTAAAATGATTTTACTTGCAGTTTAGCCATTTTCATATGTGTCTAGTTTATATTTCTAATCATCCCTATTTTGTTTTAGTTATCCTACCTTCTAGAAAACTTTGTCACCAGGCTGTGTAGTGTCACCTTCTTGGCTTTTGTTAAACATTAAGAAAACAAAAATAAATAAATACAATTTTTAACCAAAGACTAATTGAGGTCTATGTCTGAATTTTGTGGAAAATGTATCTCAACATTTTAGTGATCTATAGCTTTAACTTTTGAATATCACGTTTAACCATGAAACAAATAATCACCTGATTGCAGTTCATTTTATTATCTCCATTAAAGTGAACCTGTCAGGTGGTTTATGCTGCCCTATCTGAGAGCAGAATATGATAAAGGGAGAGAGCCTTGCTCTGCGATATATAGGGTTATATGTTTGGGGGGAGAGAAGCTGAGGGTCTGTGATTTATTTGGGTTATAGGATAGAGGAGAAAAGCTGAGCTCTGTGATATATAGGGTTATATGATAGAGGAGAGAAGCTGAGCTCTGTGATATATAGAGTTATAGGATAGAGGAGAGAAGCTGAGCTCTGTGATATATAGGGTTATATAGTTAATCTAAACTGATAAACAGAGAAGTTTGAATACAAGGAGCTCATATGCTAATTACAGACAGCTTCACCAGGAAGTGACAGAGCAAAGCAGCATTATTTCATTCATGCATCCTATAAAACTTTGATGAGAGATGAGACAACCCCTTTAAGTACTTAAAAAACTTAGCAAGCACCAGTTCAACCACTGATTTCAGGAAAATTTAATTGTAATGCATTTAAATGCTAAAATATGAGGAATTAGTGTTGAATATTACACCCCAATCGTCATTCACACTTGACATTTTTTTAAATAAACACTCATATCTATGGTCATACTTATAAATCATCTTCCAACTAATATGTTACCAATGACACCAAATTTAATTTATGTATGTCATTAGGTCCTAAAATTATCAACAAAATACAGGTAACAATGCTAAGCAGGGAGTAAAAATGTATACACTTGGCGATGAGTGGAACTTTTGAAAGTCTGCATTTTTCCCAGTTTGCTAATGTACAGAACCATAAGTCCTCCTTTTAAAGCAATAGAGGCAGGAATGCAACTACAATACATAGGGTCTTATAGCAAAATGAGATGAGCCACAACAACCTAAGGACAGGAAACAGGAGCAAGTAGGTAGCAATAAAGGTCCCATATAGAAGTAATAGATAGAAACTTACTATTTCCTACTGAATGTACGTTAGTTACCCTGTCAACCTCTGGGCCCCATAGCAGCTGCTATCACTGCTATAGCTATAGTTACACCCTTGAATGTAAGATAATATTATAGCATCTGTTATTTTAACTAGGAGAAATACATTCTTGCAATTAAAACGAAGAAAGCAGTAGTCAGTGAATTGGTTCAAAATTACTACATTTTAGTTATAAGTATCATATGGACCAAGAAAGGAGGTGAGTATGCAAAATAATTTTTGTTCCCATTAATAACCTAATTCTCTAAACATCATTATTCTATCAATTCCTGATATAAAGTACGGCTTAGACAGAAATAGGAATCCTATGTTTTTTACTTTGTAAGCTAATTACCCTGTCTCTTTGTTTCTATACATTGCTAACAGGGAATTGTGTGACATAATGCCTAGAACTGAATAATATAATAGCATTGTTATTTAAGGCTGTTAGTGAGTATCTTGTGTTTGTGAATAAATACTACAGGATTTTATAAAATTACATTTTTGTTAAGAATTTAAACACAAGCAATGGTGAGATACTTTATAAAGACTAAAACTAAATAGCACAGAACAACGAATAAGTTCATGGTGTTGTAATAACTTGCTAGGTGTAGAAAGGCAATATCAATGGTTTAATACAATAAATGTTTTTCACTTTTATTTTTTTATAAATATTTACTTTCAATTGGCATACTGTGCACGTTTTTGTCTTTATTGTTTTTAATTATATTTTGCTGAGTTAAAGTGGCAGATTTTATTACAGAAATTTTTGCTACTGAAAATCAGTTTTGTCCATCTAAAAGGGGTTGTTTTTGTGACGGACACATGGATTTTTGTGAATCCCATTCAGATGAGACAATCGGAAAAAAAAATCTGCAACAATATCTTCCATGTGTGATTCCACCATTTAGGGTCAATAATATTTTGCAATAATAAATGCTTTAGGAAGCTTCCTCACTGCAGACTACTATGATGACTTTTATTATAAGATCTATTTGTTCACTCTCTATATACATGTAATGTTTACATGAGTTCAAGAAAAATCGATTTGTGTCTTCCTGTACATGATTTGTACACCTTTAATGCATTTACAGACATCCCTTCCTAAGCATAAAATGATATAAACATTGTAAATGAAACATGGCACAATTATGGATTTATTACTTGTTAATACCTGGGGTTTACATGAAATCAGAGATTTAACGTTGAACAGTGATGATTGTTACGTTTTCATGCCCGAGGCTTTGTTTGTAAAGTACTCTCCAGATAAAACTGATATATCATGTTATGCATCGTGCAGTGTCTGAAGGGGTGGTGCAGTGATTCATAAAAACTAGATGGAGAAGTCATGCTGACCCCCTCATGACCTATATGAGGTAAAACAGCGTATCAGTCTTGCCTTGAGTTTTACTTTGACGAAATTGCTGATAATATTTTTTTAATCTGAAACTAATACTGCATATATGATAAATAGTTCTGAAAAGTGAACCTATATATTGATTGAAACTTATATTTCTTGCTGTGAATGTTTGAATATACAGCTCTTTAAATTGTGCATGATGTATTTTATAACAGAAAATGAAGTTCTTTTAAGATATTTGTTTTGTTTTTTCAAATAAAGAAAATAGGTAAAACTTCAGATCGTTGTAATTTATCTTTATTTTTCAATATTGAGACTATAACTATCTACAAAAGGGAATAGTACAAAGTGATCCTTTGCATAAAAATATACTGTGTCCCAAAATTCAATAGTGTGTGATACAAATAGTATTTGTGTTTTTTGGTGGCATGATTTAAACTTTTAGGATGTTTAGTTTCCTATAATCCCAATGAATGCAAAATATTAAGTAGACATTGTTTTTACTTTAAAGGGAATGTGTCATCAAAAATGACTTATTGTTTAACTCACGTTTTTATGTTAAACACATTTTTTAAGAAATTTGGGTTATTTTTTTTTTTTAATTTTCTTTATCACTTTCAATATTTTTTAATAATCCTTAAGTCCTGCGGTTTTCACTTTGGCCACTAAGCCTAATAATATTCTTACACTTCCTGTTCTGTAAAGAAAGATTTTCAGTAGTCTGCTCATTATCAGCACATTATCAGTCAAACTAAAAGGAGATACCAGTGTGAATAGATAACACAGGATCCACCATTCACAAGAGGAGATAGTCACAGTTGATCCTTTCACCTCCCTGCACACTGACTTCTTCCCAGGTCATAGAGCATGATTAGAAAACTCTCCTATAGAAATCAATGGGACTGAGTCAATCTTAAGTCTCCTATGTGCATGAAGCTGCTGTAAAGCATCTCTCTGACTGCTGTTAAAGCAGTGCAAACAAGGCCTAGTGCCCAAATTGAAAACTGCAGGGCTTAAGAATTATATAAAAAATATTGAAAGTGATATGAAAAATAAAAAAAACAAAAATTCCTAAAAAATGTGTTTAACATAAAAACGGGACTCAATTTTGATGACACATTCCCTTTAACAATGAAGAAACTCTTTCTATTGATCAGGATAAAAAAAAAACTAGATAAATATACAACTGTTCAAAGTCAATGCACAATATAAAGTGAATGCTTTTTATAGGTTCTGCTTGTACTTGTATTATAATAAATGTTCACCTTTGTTGTTATTGTTTAATGCTAATTTGACTTAGTTATATACTGTAGATATAGCAGAGTTTAAAGGGGGTTTTCCACAAAGTAAAATTGATTTGGAAATCTTGCAAATTAAAAAAATAAACATTTTCATCATTCATCCTCATTAAAAATTCTACCATTTTTTTCAGCTGCTACCTTAGTGATCCATAGTGTACAGCTCATCTCCAGGGGATTCCACAAGTGACAAGAGCTAATTAGTCCTGCCTGCACATGCTCAGACATCACCTGTCCTCTCAGGCAGCTACTGTCAGTCTCTTTCCTGTTTAGTAATCATAGACACTGACTCACTGCTGAGATAGTGTTTAACCCCAGGCGCTGTCATTCTACTTCTGTCCTCTGTACTCCTTAGTAATTAGTGAAACAGTGCAAATAGAAAAAAAGAAACCTCAGGAATGTGCATTGAGACAAAAAAATCCACATGTATGGCTCCTGCATAGATTTGAACCTAGGGCCTCTGAGAGCTAATCACTCAGCTACATTATAGCTACGCACAGCTCTTTACAAAAACAGACCTTTGTTTGACTAGAGTGAGCACACTGTGGAGAAATGCATGGTGATGTCAGTCTGATGGGTCACATGATATGCAGTTTCAACAAATCACACACGCCCCCTTTTGAGCACACTGGAAGCTGAAGCAGGAACAACAAGGAATGAAATGCCTTCATGGCAAAACCACTTTAAAGGCGTTGTCTCACTACATTGATTCATCTTACCTCAGTCCTGTTTTCTTGGTTTCATTTAGAATTCAGGGGCATGTTTACTGGCTTTCACTAAGCTTCAGTAGAAGCCAGGTCTGTAGCTATAGCAAACAGTGCTGACAGCCTATCAGGAGAGATCAAACAGGTCTGTAGCTATAGCGGTCTGAGGAGCTGATGCAGCCCATACAAGAGGGGATATCTAGGAATAGGTAGGATACTGTTAATGGACACATATTGCAAAATGATTGGTTTTTGCAAGACCTTTAACATAAAAAGTAATCCTTGTGGCGAGACAACTCCTTTAACTTCATCTGATAGCAAAGCTCTTCGTGTTATCTGCTCTAAACTCTAAACAAAAGTCACTGACAATAATTGAAAATGTTGGGATAACATCCTATGCACTGATATTATGATGTTTTATCTGTCAAGTGAAGTTTTGCTACATCTGTATTTGTTGTTATTTTAATTATTTAACTTAACTATATGGGCTACTATTACAGCATGAAACACAGTGGGTCTTATGTTTGAAAACCGTCTAGCCGTAAGCCTATCTTTGTTGCCTATAGCAACTAATCAGAGCTCAATTTTCATTTTTCCAGAGCACATTATGAAATTAATTGGTTGCTATGGGCAACAAAGGCAGTCTTACTGGTAAATATGAGGCTCAATTTCTACATACATATCAAATGGTACTCCCTAAATCAATAGATATTTAATATCATTACAGCTTTTATAACTTTTCACTAATAACCCAATGCAGTAAAACCTAGACTGCATCATTTTTGCCTTATAAAAGGTATAATCTATGACTCCATGATCAAAAGGATCTTGTTTGATTAATCTATGCCTGTTGATGTAACTTGAAGATCCTAGGCCTACTTCAAAACTTTCAACACTGGTCCCAACATTACTTTATTGTGATATTATAGACAGTAATTATTGTCAGAGTATATTTGAATACAGATGCTGCACAAAGTGATGTCACAAATCAGGATTTATAAGCTCAAAATTATATCATAGTGCATAGAAAGTAAACACTGACATCATAAGAAAATGTGATGAAACATGATACATGTGAATAATGTTCACAGTGACTTCACAGAAAAGTTATAATGTCAAACTATAGAGAAGTGACATAACTGGAGGCACTGGGACCCACATCAATAAAGTGAAGGCTAAGGGCCATAGTGACATCACAGCATATGTGTGAAAATAATAAAGAGCATTGTAATACAAGCATAATGCACACAGTGATGTAAAAATATATACATATTTAACATTATTGATCTTTTAATTGGCACAGTGAGTAATTGACCCATCAGGCCATTAAGCCCTTGTTGTCTATAAAATACCGATATTGACAAAGGATCAATTAAATCTCCAATCTACAACATTATAAAAATATTGTATTCTCCACATTTGTTAGCTTTAAGAAAGACTCCAAGCTGGAGAGGGGAGGAGATTTAAAAAACCAGAGAGGCATCCTGGAACCTGTGACTAGATACAAGGAATAAAATGGAGAATGACTTCATGTTTATAAACTAAGGGCCACATGTATGAAACTGATTACGTCTAAAACTCACTCTTTTGCCCATAGTAACCTATGGGCAATAAAGTGAGTTTTAGACTTAAACAAGTTCATACATGTGGCCCTAAATGTTGTTCTCATTGTTGGATAATTGTTCTTTCAGACAGCAGTTTACGAGAAGCTGTATACCTATATCAGGGTTTAACTGTCTTAATTTGGGTTTATGTTTAAAAGGTATCCCCATCTGCTCTTTTTCCTACCTGACATAAGCCTTCGCTGGCTGCCGGGAGTAAAGAGCTGGCTAAGCATGCAAAGCTCACTCCATTCATTCCTATGGAAATTTCAAGCACAAATGAGCAAATGTGTTTGGCTTTGTACAGAACTGCCACAGACGTGAACAGAGGGCTGCGCATGCATGACCAGCTCTCTGTTCCTTGTGGTCAGTGAAGACTGAGACTTGGTTCACGTCTGCGTCAGAGTTTCCGTTCAGAACTTCTATCACAGATTCAAAAATGACAAAAAAAATAGCACAGCATGCTGCACTATTTTTTCTGTTAAATCAATAGACATTTAATTTTTCATTGATTACTGACAAACCCTAGTGTTTTTAAATAATGATATAGGTTTCCAAGTCACGAATGATTAAGAATGTCTTTACTTAAGACATTGATGGACACTCTTTGTTTTTATGTTCAAAGATTTTCTAATTAACGTTTGATTTTTGGGTGTTTCTGTGGGATTCTTTTCAAGTAAGGCCTGATTCACATCTACATCGAAGGTTCCATTCAGAACCTCCTTGCAATTTATAGTATGAAACCCGTTTACCATTGTAGTGTCCCTCGTTTCAAAAGAAAATATAGCGCAACTTGCTGCACTATTTCATTCCTAACGATACTTGCAATGTAGGGTCCGAATGGAACACTGTGAAATAATTATCTTTGGATATATTAAAATAATAGGTTTGTATTTTACTACTATATTATAGTACTTAATGTGACAAGTCTCCTTACTTTCACAAAAAATGTAAAATGAGAAATGTGCTCTAGCCACCTGAAACAAAACCTGCATGCTAATAATGTTCCCTATGATTATTAATCATTTAGAGGTATTTTATAATGCATTGTCTTAAACAAGAGCACTGAGAACGTGTAACCCATATATGGTTCTGGATGAAAAAGCATATTCATATATATTTCATGAGAGTATAAAAAAAAATGGTAAATGAGTCTAAGTATAGAATTTTTTAAAAAGTTTTCCAGGCACATTCATAAAATAATAATTATATTACACATACAAGAGTTTATTATATAAAACATGATATTTTCCAACTGATTACAGCATATTATTACTTCTGATGTGCTAAGAATACTCTTTGATTCTTTTAAGGATTATTAGTCCTTTTGCCTTATGAATCACATTTAAAGTGTCCAGCGCATGACTTTTGGATATGGGATGGACCCCCACTCACTACAATTGACCAAAACTACCTTTGTATACTGTATATACACTTTTGAAATAATACACATGTCATTTCCTGTGTTAAATGGCCGCAGCTTTATTTAAAACTGCATCATTAACATAATCACAGTAAGGAGTCAGGTGCAAGTATATATCTGGATTCAGGGATACCAAGGGATCCTCCAGCTGCCTGCCATACAGTAACCGATGAGACAGCAATCAAGGGGCGGCATGTTCTGGCCTGACAGTCTAGCAAAGTTAATCCACTTCCAGATCACCAATGTCCCTACCAAAGAACCTCGCTCCACAGCCAAGCCGCCTCTGTGAAAGATCATTACTCCATTTTTCAGGCTGGCTTCCAAAGCTAAGCCTGTCCACCACCATTAAGTTTAACAGCTTCTTTTACTTAAAATTGGGTCACCATAACTTGCCTGCAACTTCCACCTGATTTACCAACCGCAACACTAACACCCTTTTTCTGGTGTAAAATGCGCCAAAAGTAAGCAGGATGCGATATATAATGCACCAATTGATTGTGTTAAGCGCATTGCTCATGAGACTTGACACTTTCTAATGCACCTAACATGAGGGGGGATTCTGTAGGCGTGTGGCACCACAGTCATAATATTAGACGCATATATGAATGTGGTTCGGCAAAACTAGGCGCATTACTGCTCGAACAGGCAGAGTTATTTCAATGTGATATACCTGAGCCTGAGGAGTCGAAGTGGAGCTAGATTTGCTGTTACGGAAAAAAATGTCCCTTATTTCTCAACTTACACCAGTACAATAATAACAAGTATTTTATGATAATTATCAAACTGTATAAAATTTAATTATTTAAATTTAATTAAAAAAGTTATCATATAAAATTTATATAAAAATATACAATATCTCACCCTTTATTCTACATGCGGCAAGAGCCATCACACCATAGGTCTTGCTGGGACCTGTGGTCCGCCAAGCAACATCACTACCATAGTTTCTATTCACTGACATGCTATTCTGAGGACTTTTCTTTTATTTCCAGCCTATCTATAGCCTGTACATATTTGGCGCATTACTAATGCGCCTAAGTTTTGTAATGCACCAAATACACAGGTGAGTCATGTCAAACTTTAGACTCCATTTATGAGTGTACAAAAAACACTTTCATACATTCAGACACATTATATAGTTCACAAAATGCACTTCAATGCACATATTTGCATATATGTCTCCCTAAGTCATGACATCTTAAAAAATCGACTTTTTCTTTTTTTTTTATATTTATTTTCTTTTAAAGGACTGTAAAATAATATTTAAAACTAAAATCAGGCTAAACTCCAAAGAAGACATTAAACCCCCAACTCACGAAGAGTAATCCTCTAGCACTCAGGACAGGAAAAGCCCCCGGTGGAGGAAACCTTTATGGAACCAAGGCTGGAGAATTGCCCTTCCCCTTGACTTAGATGGTAACACCAAATAAAACTGAATATGATATCTCCAAATTTTTACGAGGTAACAATATATTATACAGACATTTTACAGACAGGTTAAAAACATTTAATAATTCATAAACCAGGAAGTTTCTTCCATTCCAATCTGGTGAGAGAAAGTATATGAGGCAATGAAACAAGAAGGAAAAAGGGAATCACCCCAGCATAAAACCACTCAATTACATATATACAATAATTACAAATTATTCACAATCGTGTATCCTTTTCCTAGATCTTCGAAGTTTCAATATTTTTTTTATTGTATAAGAAATGTAATATAATGGCACTTACTAATACATTTTATAGTTCAAATGTCTGTGCATCTTTCTATTTCAAACCCGCTCTCCTGTTTCAGCAGCTCCACTTCCAAGTTTGTCCTAAACCGGGGAGGGAACTTCACCTCCCATTTCCTCTCCCCTGTATCTGTGGCCTGTTTTGTGGACATGGACCTGCAAGGATGGGAGTGTTTTTGTGAAATATATATACATGTAATGAGATATAAATGATAAAGTATGAGAGTGCCATTATATTATTGTATTATATTACCTACACAAAGAAGTACAGTTTTGTTTAGATAGACAGCCTCAAAGAGATTAAAGAGATCTGAAAATGATGGTGGTACTCACAATTAACATATGGGCCAAACCATTCAAATGGGAAAGGGTGGTTGTTTGAGATAATGGTTAACATTTTGATGATCCTCAGCTCAGACTTTAGGGTTAAAAATATTTAATGGCAGGTCAACTGTTAACAATTAATATCCTTAATAGGGGTTGTCTTATTAGAGAAATAGGGGTTTTGCAGCTCACACCACCACAACTGTGCTAGGAACAGAGCTGTACGTATGAGCTTTGTTCTTAGAGCAGTCTCTGTAAGCACTATGAATCAATGAAAACCTCCGTGGCCCAGGGCTTAACCATTTGATTGCATTCCCTTGCTCCATAGGGTGATCAGGACTTCCAATGGCTTGATGGAGCTCAGAGAATGTCTCTACAGTCAGCCCTGGGGACCTAGAGAGGCCCCAAGGCTGACTGTATAGGAAGACTTCGGTCAGGGCACATTGTGTGCTGCCCTGACTACTGCCTGTGTTAGTATTACACAAATTGTAATGTATTAGCATACATGAATATGCTTATAAATTACTAAGCATAAAAACAAGTGTTAAATAGCTATCCCTTAATGGGATTAAAACAAAGTAAAAAAATAAATAAATAAAAAGTGTAGAAAAGATAAATAAAATAAATAATAAAATTAAAATAAATATTTAATAATAAATTATTTTGCATACATTACACACAAAAAAACTACACATATTAGGTATCTACATGACTTTAATAACCTGTGGAATTCATCTAATGGTTATTTAGTGTGAAATGTGAATGGTATTGTCAAAATGATAAATCAGGTGTGGAAATTATCTTTTGTTCCACCCTTTTAACCAGTTGAATGTCTCCTCCAAATTATACTATTATTACAGCTGTCGACAGCCGAAGCTCGAGAAATATGACCCACACGTTCTGTCTGGGACATGAATCTGCTTTATTAACAGGAAGTAACAGTTTGATATCTTCCATGTATTAAGAATCACATGATCATTCTATAATTGGCAAATTGGCTGTTACTGAAACCTCATAGTCTCCTGTATCTGCGTACGGTTGCTAGGCATTAGTTGATAAGAGACATTCCAAGAGAGGAATTTCTTTGGTTTCTTGATATAACTTCTGCTTTAAGCAGACAGTTTTATCCCTTCAGTAAACTGTGTGAAAGATATCTGATACTTCGATAAGGGTGTAGAGTAAAAGCAGTTTTAAAAAAAAATATCTGAGAGTGAATAAGATTTAATGATTTTAAAAGACTTTGTGTTTTTTCCTTAAAAAACCAAAATTGACAGTTAAAAAAAAAAAAAATCTGTAGTATAATAAACTTAACGCCCCCCAACAGATACTTCTCCTGCATAAAAAAGTCCTCTGACAATTGTGTCACTTAAAAAAATAAAAAAGTTATGACTTGAAAAAGCAGGGGGAAAAAAAAAAAAAATTTAGCCGGTATTAAAGGCCTTTTCGTCCCGGGCACAAAGACGCTGTAAAAGGGGGGGCCCCTTTTAAAAAGAAAAATTTTATTTTTGAGACAACTCTTTACCTCCGCTTTTGCCCATTTTCAGTATATCTTTAACCCTTTCCTGGTGCAGAAATTTCTGTTTTAATACAAATTTTTTCCACCCCCCCCCTTTTAAAAGGCATAAAAATTTTTTTTTAATTTTCCCGTCTTTCGAGAGTTTGAGGGGTTGTTTTTTTGTGGGGGAAGTCTATCTTTTTTAAAGGTTCTTAAACCAAAAAACATGAATGCGCCATTTTTGTGAGGGTTTCATTTTATGGAGTTCACTGCATGGTATAAATTTGCTTCTTATTTTTATTTTGCAGGGCAGCACAATTCCAGGGATAGGGATGCAACTTTTTGGAAAAAAAAAAACTTTTATTAATGGCTTTGGGGGTTTTTTTATTCATGGTGTTCACTGTAAGAATTTAAAGTTATATTTTTTTCGTTCGATGTTATGAGTGAAACCCCCATAAAAATTTGTGTGCCATTGTAGTAGTAGTAGTAAGATAGCAGCCATGGAGGCCTTTATTAGGCCCTTGGCTGCCATGACAACTGGTCAGCATTCTGTAGGGTCGATTGGGCAATGGAATGATTCTCAATTAGAGATGGGCGAATTTCTCAAAAATTCGATTCGGTCACTTCGCCGAATTTTCCGACAAAAATTAAATTGGTCCGAATTTCTTCGGGGAATGTGTTAAAAACAGCTATTTCCAGGGACAGAGTCTGCAGGGTGTGTAGAAGTTGTGCCATGCTTAAAATTGCAGAGGGAGCTTGGTTTGGTCTTATACAATGTTGTGTTTTAGTATGACACGCAGATGACTTGCCGCCGCTCTTAGAATCGCTTCACTATTAAAAATTACTCTGGGCACCTTATAAGGGCAAAAACTGACCATAAACTCAAGCGGGAATGTAGCCTGATAAAGGTCATGCCAGGAAAGCTGGAAAAAAACAAGCTGAGAGATCTCAGGTGGCAACATTAGTGACAGAGTGTGGAGTTGAGCGGCGGCAGCCACAGCAGCATGAGGTCAGGCAGTGGCACAATGACAGTCTAGAGGTGGCAAAACAGGAGGAAGCCACAGATGGCACAATGACGAGAGCGGAGGTTCACGGCGGCAGCAGCTATGAGGTCAGACAGGAGTGGCACAATGACATTCCTGGAGAGTGGCCAAAACAGGAGGAAGCCACAGTATGGCACAATGACTGAGAGCGGAGGTCACGGGGCCAGCAGCATTGAGGACAGGCAGTGGAAACAATGACATTCTGGGAGGAGGTGGCCCACCCAAAACAGGAGGAGGGAAGCACAGAATGGCACAATGACTTGAGAGCGCAGGTCATGGCGGCAGCAGATGAGGTCAGGCAGTTGGCACAATGACATTTTGGAGGTGGCAAAACAGGGAGGAAAGCCACAGAATGGCCACAATGACCGAGAGCGGACCGGTCACGGGGCAGCAGCCATGAGGTTCTGGCCAGTGGCACGAATGGACATTCTGGGAGGTGCAAAAACAGGAGGAAAGCCACAGAAAATGGCACAATGAGCTGAGAGCGAAGGTCACGGCCCGGCATGAAGCTTGAGGGTCAGGCAGTGGCACAATGAATTTGGGGTGGCAAAAACAGGAGGAGGGCCCACAGAATGGCACAAATTGATGAGAGCGGGAGGTCCGGCGGTTCAGCAGTATGAGGTCGGGGCAGTGGCCACAATGACACTCTGGAGGTGGCAAAAACAGGAGGAGAGTAACCAGAATGGCACAATGAACTGAGAGTGGAGGGGTCACGACGGCAGCAGATGGAGGTCAAGGCAGTGGCTCAATGGACTTTATGGAGGTTGGCCCCAAAACAGGAGGAAAGCCACAGAATGGCACAATGACTGAGAGGCGGAGGTCACGGGCGGTTGGGGGCGCTTAGCATGAGGTCAGCAGTGGCAAATGACATCTGGGAGGTGGTGGCAAAACAGGAAGGAAGCCACCAAAATGGCACATTATGCTGAGAGGGAGGTACGGGCTGCAGCAGCATGAGGTCAGGCAGTGGACAATGACATTCTGGAGGTGGCAAAACAGGAGGAAGCACAGAATGGCACAATGATCTGAGAGCGGAGGTTCACGGCGTCCAGTCAGCATGAGGTCAGGCCGAGTGGGCACATATGACACAGTGTGGAGGACATGGAGGACTGGGCAGCAGCCCACAGCAGCAGCTGAGGTCAGACAGTGGCACAATTGACACAGTGTGGAGGAACACGGCAGCAGCCACAGCAGCTGCATGAGGTCAGAAAGTGGCACAACAATGAGATTCTGGAGGGTGAAAACAGTATTAGGCACAGGAGTGGCCAAATCACAAAGTGTAGAGGTCACAACAGCAGCAGACGAGGTCAAGGCAGTGGCACATGAAAGTCTGGAGGTGGCAAAACAGTATTAGGCCACAGTTTGTGGCACAACGACACAGTAATATTGGAGGGCACGGCAGGGAGTCACAGCAGCTAGCATGAGGTCAGAGAGTGGCTCAATGACATTACTGGAGGTGGCAAACAGTATTAGGCCACCGTGTGGCACAATGGTCAACTGTGTGGATGGCATGGCAGGAGAGGAGTCACGCAGCCATGAGGTTCAGAGTGTGGCACAATGACATTTATGGAGGTGGCAAAACAGGAGGAAAGCCACAGACTGGCACAGTGATCTGAGAGCGGAGGTCACGGCTGTGGAGCAGCATGAGGTCAGCCCAGTGGCACAAAGACACAGTGTGGAGGACATGGCAGCAGCCACAGCGAGAAGCATTGAGGTCAGACAGTGGGACAATGACAAATTTGAAGGTGGCAAAAAAAAGGAGTAGGCCACAGAGTGGCACAAAATGAAAGAGATTTGAGGGTGGACGGTGCAAGGGGAGCAACCAGCAATGAGAGTAGAGAGTGGCACAATGACACAGTGTGGATGTCACGGGCATCAGCAACTGCAGCATGAGTTCATTGAGTGGGTGGCACAATGACAGAGTGTTGGGGTGTGGTGGCAATACCTAGTCCTGGGTAAGATGGTGGTAGCAGTCGGAGAACTCGGGCAGGAGATGTGTGGCATCAGTTGCGGGTGGCGGCATCAGAAATAGTGGGTGAGGCAGGTAGTTTGAACCAGAACTGACGCCTACAGTCATTGGTGTGTGGAAATCCTGGCCGATCCACGCCTGATTCATCTGACAATAGGTTCAGTCAGTTTCCACAACGTTCACGTGGAAAAGCGGGTTTCTCCTTGGGGTAATAGATGGACCCTGCCGCATCTGAACACACGACTCTGATGCCACACTACTGGCCGGGCAGCGACAGCTTCTCCACTGCAAACCCATTCGGGCAAGTTGGGGGGCTGGCCCACACATCCAGTTTGGCTGCCAGAAGTCCAGGGATCTTTCCTAACTGAGGTGGCAGAGTGCTGTCCTAGTTAGGCCACAAAAATGTTGGTCAGGACTGCTCCGGGATTGCTGGCTGTGCTGCGCTGGCAGGACTGCCCCTCCTCACTAGGCGGGTGTAAGGAAGCTGCTCATCTGTGACTCAAGGACTTAGGTTACTACTGATGGGTGGGTTACTGCTCCTACCCTCCCACCTTTGCACCAGAAGCCGTGGCAGTAGAGTAACAGTGATGCGCTGAGAACCCCCCGGTCAGACACTGTCAGAGGAGGGAACGATGCCTGCCGGCAACATAGGCTGAGGCAACTGATTACAGAGGATTTCCCTATAGTAGTTGAGTTTGTCCCTCCTCTCAATAGCTGGGAGAAAAAGGATCCATTTTGGACCGGTAGCGAGGGTTCCCAATAGGGTGGAGAGCCAGAAGTCATCACTCTGCGGGATGCTCGACTATTCGGCTGTCATAGCCAGGCAAATAAGGTGCTGCGGGCCATCTTGCACAAGTGACTCCGAGGCTCTCTACACTCCATTTTCCACTGTATACTGCCACAGGTGCTTGGGAGTCATCTGCCTCTGTTCTTCCTCATCTACCTCCTCCAGCTGCTCCTGCTCCTCCTCTCTTGTCACCTGGGTAGAAAATCCACTCATTTCACCAGACAATGCTTCTGCTCCAATGTCCTCCTCCTCCTCCTCCTCCATTTCAGTCCCCACCGGACTCATGTGGCCACGAGATGTAGTCGCCACATCTCCAGTCCCCTGCCCAGACAGATTTTTCAGCATCTGTTCCAGGACATGAAGCAGTGGAATGACGTTATTCATCCCGTAGTCCTGGCGACTGACAAATAACGTGGCCTCCTCGAATGGCCTCAACAAAACGGCAGGTGTCACGCATGAGCTGCCACTGGCTGACATCAAAGTTACACAGGGGAGTACTTCTGTCTGCCTGGATCATCAAAAAATCGTTAATGGCCTTTCTCTGTTCATACAGTCGGTCCAACATGTGCAGGCTGGAATTCAGCGGGTGGAAACATCGCATATCAGAGCGTGTTGGGGGAGGCCGTTCTGCCGCTGCAACTCGAGGAGGGGTGTTCCTGGCTTTGTACGAATGGATAAAGTGCATGCACAGTTTCCTGGCCATTTTCAGAATGTTCTGAAGATCGGTGGAAGACTTCAGGAACCTTTTTACAACCAGATTGAACACGTGCGCCATGCAGGGCGCATGGACCATCCCTCCTCGGTGCAGCGCGGACACCATGTTCCTCCCATTGTCCGTCACCATGGTTCCGATTTGCAGTTGGCGCGGAGAAAGCCACACATCGATTTCTTGCTGCATGACGCGGAGCAGTTCCCCCCTGTGTGACTTCGTTCGCCGAGGCAAGCTAGGTGTAGAACTGCGTGACACCGCTGTGCCCTACACATGTGGTATGATGGAGCAGTACTTGTGGAGGCTGAGATGGTGGTGGTGGTGGAGGAGGAGGAGGCGGACATTGGCGCAGGAGCAGCAGTTTGACAACGTGGAGGAGAAAGCGGCGTCTCCTGTCCAAGTTTTTGGTGTGCCTGGGCAGGAAGCACATTCACCCAGTGGGCCGTAAAGGACATGTACTGGCCCTGACCGTAGTTACAGCTCCAGACGTCCGCGAGCCGTGTACCTTGGAACAAACCGATAAGCTCAAGGACTGACCCACTTTCTGTTTACATATTTATGAAGTGCTGGTACTGCCTTTTTGGAAAAGAAATTACGGCTTGGAACTCTCCATCTCGGCTCGGCACAAGCCATTAGTTCTCTGAATGGTGCAGAGTCCCCCATTTGGAAAGGGAGGGACTGCAGTACCAACAACTTGGACAGGAGCACGGTCAGCTGCTGCACCTTAGGATGGTTGGACGCATACTGTTGTCTCTTTACAATCGCCTCTCTGAACGACTGCTGGCGCCATGAGTAGCGAGGAGCAGGAGCATCTGGACCGGGAGAGGATGTCAAAGAGAAACAGCTGCCTTCTGCAGAGGTGGTGGAGCCTTGACTGGCTGAAATGGCATGCGTGCCACTGGCCGCTGCTGCTGCTGCAGCGGCAGGATGGATACCACATCTGAGCCCGTTTCTCCCAGGCCACCGGTGGTGACGCTGCATGGGTTGACGCAGGGCCGGTGTGCCAACGTTAGCTCCCTGCCACGCTTCACTTTCTGCCCACAGATTCTACATATACCCATATTCGGCTCCTCCGGTGTCTTAGCAAAGAACTGCCACACCGCCGAGTAGCTGATTTTACCGCCAACGCTCCGCACTGAGTGACTACTGCGTGCCGCTACTGTCTTGGACCTGCGAAGCGGGTTTTCTACCCCGTGGCCGCTTGGCTCCCGACCTCACACTGCTGCTACCCTGCTGACTCACGGCCACACAACCCACTTGCTGGCTGCGCCGCTGCCTGACGCGCAAGCTGACGCCCTCTTCTCCTGACGATGATGAAGCCCTTGCTTCACCCGGCTCCCAAGTGCGGTCGGCTACATCATCATCTATTTGTGTTTCATCGTCACTACTGTCCTCATCACCCGGTCTTGGTAAGCGAGGCTGACCTCTCACCACATGACCTCCATGCCACTCTCCACATCTATACTTTGCCGCCTACTGCAAGAAGCTGGGGATATTGGCCCCATTTCTTCGCTGCCAAGTAGCTGCTGACTGCCCTCCTCAAATTGTTCATCCTCGCTATATAGTGGCGCTGAGCCCAGACCACATAGTAGATCCCTGGCTGAGGGAACTGGATGGGACAGAGGCGGGCTGAGGACAGGTGAGGGCCGCTGACCCGCTCCCGGGCCATGCCAACTAAGTGTTGTGTCTGAGGTTCCCACCGACTCTTGGCTGGGGTTGTCAGATGTCATCTGGGAGGAAGAGGATGACCTAGTCAACCAATCAAGAACCCTTGGGTTGCTGAACAACACACGGCCGCTAGATGGCAGCGGCAGTTGTGGCCCTACACCGGTGACCCTGCTGCGGACGTCCCCTTGCTGTGCGATGCGACCTGGGCCCGTTTCAGAAATGTTTTGTGCCACTGGCACTGCAGTTGCAGAGCCATGCCCTCTCTGTCTGACTACTGTTTGTTCTAAAATGTACAGACACTGTTGATGAAGCTTCTGTATATGATAAAATACACCTGTTTTTGACTCCAAATGAACCCAGTACACAAGCTTGGGTAACCCTTTGGATATAAATTGCGCTCCCAAATGGCAGGAAAAATTTACTTGTATGTGTCGTTTACAAGCACTGTGTGTTTTACTAAATGTAAAAGCACAAACAGGCTTAATTAACCTTCGCTTGTGAATTATGCTACAAGAAAAATGTTTATATTTCGGTTATGAAAAAGACTTATTATTTTTGTCAGCCACAGCAGCAAAACAAAGCTTAAATTAACCCTGGATGTAAATTGCGCAATACATTGAGCCACCCACAAAAACAAGTAGGCTTTGTAGCTTGTTACAATGGTTGTATTTTCTACGCCACACAACAGAGATTAAATTGTAATAAACTTTTTGCTTGTGACATTAGGCTACCAAAACTAAAAAATATATATTTGGCGTGAAAAAGACGGGTTTATTTTTGTCAGCACCCAGCAAAAAAACGCTTAATTTAAACCCCTGGATGTAAATTGCACAATAGATTGAGCCACCACAAACTAGTAGCTTTGTAGCGTATTACAATGGCGTATTTTTCTACTCAACCAAACAAGAGATTAAAATTGTTAATTAACCTTTGCTTGTTTGAATTAGGCTACCAAAAAAAAACTTTATATTTGGCGTTGAAAAAGACGGTTTATTTTTGTCAGCACACCAGCAAAAACAACGCGCTTAATAACCCTGGATGTAAATTGCGCAATAGAATTGAGCCAGCCACAAAACTAGTAGCTTTGTATGCGTTGTTACAATGGTTGTTTTTTTCGACGCCCACACAACAAGAGATAAATTGTAATTAACCTTTGCCTTGTGAAATTAGGCGACCAAAAAAAAATATATATATTTTGGGTTGAAAAGACGGTTTATTTTGTCAGCACACCAGCAAATCAAACGCTTAATTAAAACCCCGGATGTAAATTGCGCAATAGAATTGAGCCACCACAACTAGTAGCTTGTAAAAAGGCGTGTTACAATGGCGTACTTTCTTCGCCACACACAGAGATAAAATTGTAATTAACCTTTGCTTGTGAATTAGGCTACCAAAAAAAAAATATATATTTGGCGTTGAAAAAGACGGTTTAATATTGTAAGCACACCAGCAAAACAACGCTTAATTAACCCCCTGGATGTAAATTGCGCAACAATAGTAATTCGGCCACCACAAACTAGTGCTTTGTAGCGTGTTACAATGGTGTATTTTCTAAGCCACATCAAACAAGAGATAAATTGTAATAACCTTTGCTTGTGAATTAGGCTACCAAAAAAAAAATATTATATTTGGGCGTTGAAAAAAGACGGTTTATTTTTGTCAGCACCCAGCCAAAAAACACGCTTTAATTACCCTATGGATGTAAATTGCGCAATAGAATTGGAGCCACCACAAACTAGTAGCCTTTGTAGCGTGTTTACAATGCGTATTTCTACGCACACAACAAGAAGATTAAAATTGTAATTAACCTTTGCTTGTGAATTAGGCTACCAACAAAAAAAATATTTATATTGGCGTTGAAAATGGACGGTTTATTTTTGTCAGCACACCAGCAAAACAACGCTTAATTAACCCCTGGCTGGATGTTAACTGCGCAATTGAATTGAGCAGCCAAAATGAAGTGGTATTTGTATTGTAAAAACGCTGTTTCTTTAAAATGAATACAAAGGTACTGGTTAGATTCCCACGTGGATATTGAATGTATATGCGCTGCATTGGACGCACATGGATTTCATATCCAATACCCCAAAACAATTCAAGAAATAGAAACATTCAGAGAACAGTCTTGGAGACAAGCTGAGACACCCCAAGAAAATCGCTGTGTAAATAATCAGTTCTTCTGATAAGCGCTATCAACCCGCAGCAGCACCTTCCCTGTCAGTACAGTGAGAGGAAGTGTGAGCTCCCAGCGGCGTCGCCCTCGGTCTTATATAGTGCGGTGACGTACAGATCCCGCGGTTCTCTGATTGGCTTCATCTCTGCTCATGTCATGAAGGTATGCCATTCTCCTCCCAGAGTGCTCTAGCCCCATGTAAAGCCATGTGCTCGCAGCCATTTTATCTATGAAAAGCACACTTCGTTCCCGTGCGATTACCCCAAAGTTCGATTTTCGTTACGAACCGAAGTTTTCCTGAAATTCTAAACGAATTCCACTCGTTAGAATCGATTCGCCCATCTCTATTTACAGCTCATCTTCAAGGGATATGACCAGGGCTGAGAGCTCCTCAGTCCTGGCCAGACATGCTCAGACATCACTTCTCTCAGGCAGTTATCGTGTGAACTAAGAAACTCAAAGTTTTTTTCATTGTTTACAGCTCATCTCCAGGGGATACGACCAGGGCTGTGAGCTCTCAGTACGGCGTCGCACTTGTCAGATATCCCCTCTCTTCTTAGGTAGCTACTGAGTGTTCAAACCCGGGTGCTGTAATTCTACTTCTGTCCTTTGGACTAGTTAATAAAGAGGAAAAAGAAAATCCACAGGTTAAGTTCCTGCAGGGATTTGAACCTAAGACCCTTGTGCTGTAAAGGAAAAATGTTACCTCTGAGCTACAATGTAGCTACTTACAATTCTATACATAATCAGACCTTTCACTAGAGAGAGAAAAGGCCTGGTGATGTCTACCTGCTGAGTCACATGATATGAAATTGAAACAAATCACACACGCCCCCCTTCTGAGCACAACTGCGTGAAGAGCTGGATGCAGGAAGTATGAAATGAGATTGCGGCAAAACCCCTTTAAACTTGTAGACAAAGGTAAATAAAGATTAAGATACTCGTTTGACTTATGTATTGTATGTAACCCCCTCGAATGTACAGCGCCCCGGAATCAATGGCGCTTTAAAATAAATATATAATAATTAATAAATTAATTACTTAAATACATTGCTTGTTCTGATTTTAATTCATTTCAGAGTTAGAGAAGTTTGTCTCCTGCTTGTTTACACAAGCTTCTCTAGGTTACTAACCACCTCTCTCTACCCTAGTAGTAGTCAAGCTGGTGTTGTCATACCCTGCTGTATCGTATTAGCAGCACCAAGCTTCTTATTTTCTGATCTTTTTTTTTTTTTTTTACAAAGAAAAGTTTTAGAGGGGTTATGCACAGAAAAATGACATTATATTGGAGCCAGGGTGGGCAAAATAAGTAAAAAAATATATACATGGGTATGCTTCGCCGATCGCTGCTGCTCCGGAGCACCCCTGCAATCCGCCCATCTTCACTTCCAGGTTCTCTTCCCAACACACAGGAGAGGCTTGCGCTTCACTATGAGTCAAAGCAGTGTGAGCCTTTCCTCTGTATTGGGACAAGAACCTGGAAGTGAAGGGGAGTAGATTGACAGGGAGCTCTGAAGCAGCAGTGGCATGGGATGCTGGGTAGGTATCAGATTTTTTTTTTTTTTTGCCTACCCTGGCCTCAATGTCATGTAACTTTTTTTAGTGGACAACCCTTTTATTGTGGGCCTAGTGCCATCCTGTCAGATCTGCAGATCTTACATTAAAGAGTAACAGTGTGTCATTTTTTTTCTTTTTTCATTAACATAATTAGCTTAAATTTGGTGCACAGAGGTGAAATCTGGGTTAATGTAAAAAAAAAATGACATGCGTTCTTGATGCTGCATGTATTTCTTTTGCATTAAAAACCGAGATTTTATGTTTCAGCAGAAGGAGTAGGGTTCCGCTTCCTCCCATACAAAGACTAGATTCACACAATGTTTCCTGACACATATTTTGAAGCATAAAAAGCAAAAAAAAAAGCTCATTTTATGCACCAAGATACATATAAAACACATACAAAACACATTAAATAGTGTCCATTTGTTTTCTATGGCTAGGTTCACACGGCTTAACTCAATTACGCCCCGCAATTACGCAGTGTGGCCGGGGGCGGGGCGGGAGCGGGGGCGGTTGCAGGGGGCCGGCACCTCGTCTGCCCATAGACATTCATTACCAGCGGCGCTTATACGCCGCTGGTAATTCACATGTCAATCATCTAACCCCTCGCCGTATTCGCCGAGCAGGGAGAGGAGACGTAATCCATAGTTCTCTATGAGAACTGTGGATTACCGTAGTTACTAGGACGTATTCAGCCCGTAATTTGCGCACTCCGGCGTGTAATTACGGACTGAAATACGTCCAGGATTAAGCCATGTGAACATGGCCTATGAATAAGCTCCAATGGTGTACATGGTGCATTTTTTTATGCATCATTTGATATGTTACGTAAAAAAACACAAGTGCATATCAATTCTTGGTGCATCATCCATGTTTTATTCAAGTAATTTTTGAGAGTCAATGAGAATTGCAAAAAAGGTACCAAATACAAATATAGAAATATTGTGGTTATGTAATATTAGGATGTCTATATTAATAATTAGAGTTTCATATGTCTAATGTGAGTTTAATGCAAGGTATTAATTTATTCAAACTAAATGTTTTTGCAGCTGGTAATGAATACATATAATTGCATTATTCAATATGATATTTTTTCTAGTATTTTTTCTAATATCTAGTATAGTATAGCATAGTCTTAAATAGTTTGCTTTTGTATTTGTTTCTACTTCACTTATTCCACTGTTTTTATTAACCATTTATGTTCGCTTTGCGGTAACTCCGTTGGTATGCATAGTAACGGTGAGAACCAGGTGTTCCTGATTTTCCATCGAGATTTACATACAGCGGCGTGCTTCTGTGGAGCAGAGAGCGAGCGTTCCCTTCTCTGCAGACAGTGTCGGACCAGCTCCGGGTCCGACACAGCGGGGCCGCCGGGTCCTCATAGCGCTGAGGACCCGCCGCGGGCCCGTGCGGCTCAGCTGGGCAGCGTCGCGATGAAGTGAGGTCATCGCGACGCTGCCTCTCCTCGGGCGCACAGCGCGTCATAGGCCGTGCGCCCGAGGAGCTGCCGGAGGAGCGTCCCGACGCTGGAGGCGTGGCCTGAAGAGGAGTGCGCGCCCGGGAAGCAGGTAAGTATGAATGTTATTTTTAACTGCCTTAATCCCTATATGCCTGTCTTAGCCCCTATATGCCTGCCTTAGTCCCTATTTGCCTGCCTGTGCCCCTATATAGCCCTGCCTTAGCCCCTATATGCCTGCCTGAGCCCCTATATGCCTGCCTGAGCCTCTATATGCCTGCCTGAGCCCCTATATGCCTGCCTGTGCCCCTATATAGCCCTGTCTGAACCCCTATATAGCCCTGCCTGAGCCCCTATATACCTGCCTGAGCCCCCATATGCCTGCCTGAGCCCCCATATGCCTGCCTTAGCCCCCATATGCCTGCCTGAGCCCCCATATGCCTGCCTGAGCCCCCATATGCCTGCCTGAGCCCCTATATGCCTGCCTGAGCCCCTATAGATATATACTTGCCTGTGTGCCCCTATATACCTGCCTGAGTCCCTATATACCTGCCTGAGCCCCTATAGCTATATATCTGCCTGTGTGTCCCTTTTATACCGCTGAGCCCCTATATCCCTCCGAGCCCCTATAGCTAATATCTCCCTGTGTGCCTTAAACTGCCTGACCCTATATACCTGCCGAGCCCCTATATACCGCCTGACCCCCTATAGTTTTATCCCGCCTGAGAGTGACCCTATATCTTTTATACTCCCTGAGCCCCCCTATATTTTATTACCCTGAAAGGGGGAAATATTATATCCTGCCTGACGGGGGAGCATTATTATCCTCGACTGAGAGGGCATATCTATTCCCCTAACTGAGGGGGACCTATATTCCCCTCCTAATTGGGGGGACTTTTCCCTGTTAACTGCAGGGCCCCTTTATTGTTCAAATCTGAGGGATTATATACCTGTCTGATGAGGGATTTATATAAATTTTGGAGTTAAATGTAGGTTTTTAAATATTTGGCCCAAAAACCCTGGGGAATTTGCGGAAATATTAAAGGTTAATAGAAAAAAAAGGGAAAAAAACCCGATTCTTCAAAAGACTTTTCCCGGTGAGTCACAAAATTTTCATGTAATCATTAATTTTGAATCCAATCAATATTTTATTACCACTTTTTGGCAGGTTGGGGTATATATTTGTGACCTGTGTACAACGTTACACATTTTGTTTTGGCGGGTTTTTTTGACCCTTTTAAAATTTGTAATATTTTGGGTCTTGGTTTTGTAGGAGTGTTTTTAGTAACAAAAATTTGTCGGTCTATTTGCTCCATGTGAATGGATGTTTTGGTGACTGTTTTTAAGGGGATTACACTGCATAGGGGCGAGAGGTTTTGAAAAAGAAAAATTTGTAGCTCTGATTTTCATTTGCAGTGACTGTGAGGAAAATTGGACAGGATCTATGGGAAATATGCAAAAAAATTAGTGAAGGATGGTGCAGGGGTGAGAGGAATTGGTGTGGGGGGGGGCAATTTTTGTGGGAGCCAGGAGGGGGGGGGGCATTGGCTGTATTTTCCCTAGGGCACCAGTGTTTGTCCCGGCCCTGATTATATTCCTTATGAAATCACCGTAAAATTTATCTTAATGTCAATTAAAAAATATCTATAGTGTTTTTGCTGAGGAAGCGTGAATATGCAAAAAATATATTGGGTATTGGAAATGCAATCTTAGTATGAATTTCTCTATTCGACCTTTTATTTACAGTGTGTGTAGCCATTTAATAACATTGTGTGAATATGATTTGCATTCTTATGGTAGCCTTATGTCGTGTGAAAACACTGCATTTTTTTTTCTTTTTTTTATGCTTTTTTTTTTTAAGAATTGATTAAATTAAGTATATGAAAAAAGTTAGTGCAAGGTCTATTTGGGTCCATAATTAGAAAATGTGTTTTGTTTTTTATAATGTAGTTGTTTTTTGGTAAATTTGGGTAATAACTTTACCAGCTCTATAGTCACAGAGGGCTTTTGGCCTCCTAATAAGACACTAATAACTGCACCCCTAATTTAGTATACCTCTGAACTGGAGTAATCAATTGAATACTCTATTATGCCTTTATTGTTCTTGGGTTTTGGGTTTTGGGTATTTTGGTGGTTTTATTTCTACAGATCATTAGGTTTTGAAAATGTGTTTTTATGTATAATTGTTTTCAAATAGCAGGTGTTCCAATCCATTTGCGAACCTTGAAAGAAGACTATTTTATGCTTTGTTGTCGGCTCTATGAAAAGTATGGTTTTGTTATATGTTATACAACATTAAATTTAAAAATTAAAAAGTTTATATTTTTTTGACGGGCCTTTTCAAATTTTGTTGCAGAAAAGAGGAGAACAATTTGGCGATGGAATGGTGCACAATACTGTTTTTCCCCCCCAAATTAGATGCCGCGGGTCTTGTTTTTTGTGGGCTTTCTTAGGGGTTAAAAAAGCGACAGACCCCAGCTGTAAAAAAAAAAAATACCCATTATGTCCCTGCTTTTTGGAGGCGGGCTCAGTGAGTGAGCCCCCGTAAATTTTACCCGGGTCTCTGACTTTAAATAATGAAATTGTACATTCAATTTGGGGGGTTTAAAGGGGGAATTTTAAAAATTTATTTTCACACAAAAAGAAAAAAATAAAGTTTTTGAACGGTCTTGTAAATTAAATTACCCTGAAAAATTGGGTTTTTAATTTCGAAATTTTTTTTTTTTTTTACCCCCTTTTTTTATTCTTTTGTTTTTTTTTTGGTTTTTTTAAGACCCAAAATTTAAAAAGTATTAAAAATTTTTAAGTTCATAACCTTTTTTTGAAAATTTTATTTTTTAAACCCCTTTTAAGGGACCTTTTTGGAAGAAACCCCTTTTTTTAAATTGTCAGTGTCATTTTAATCTTAAAAGGCCCTTTTTAACCCCAAACCCCGGGCCATTTTTGGGGGCCTTCTGGACAGGGGGCCCTTTTTTAAAAATTGTTTTGTGTCTTTTTTATGTGGGAAATAACTTTTTGGGACATTTTAACCTACCCAAATTTTGTTTTCGGGGAGATTGTTTTCTGGGGGGAAAAATTTGGGTGTTTTTAAGTTTTGGTAAGAAATTTTGGGGCCCAAAAAAATGTTTTTGATTTTTTGTGAAAAATATAAATTATGGTAAAAAATTTTAAAAAAAAATGTACCTTTTTTCAAAACTTAAAAAAAATTTCCCTGAAAAGGTTAAGGGACAGTAGTTATTCCACCAAAAATAGTTTTAAATGGCATCAACCTTTGGGGTGACTGCCTGAAATTTTTGGGCCCCAAAATTTTTTTTTTTAAATTTTGTTTTTTTTTTTTTTTACGACTTTGGGGGGGGGCCTTTTTTTTTAAATTTTGGGTAGAAAATTTTAAAATTTTTCAAGAAAATTTGAAATTTATACATATTTTTGGGAACCATTTCCAGTTCTAACCTTTGACTTTGATTTTAATGTATGTTAACCCCCCAAAATTTGCCTTTTAAGAAAAAACACCCCTTTAAAAGTATTCAAAACAGCATTTAGAAGGGTTTTTTAAACCCCTTTTGGTGTTTCACAAAATTTAAAAAGCCAAGGGAAAAAGTAAAAATTTCAAAAATTTTTCCCTTTTTTTTTTTTGCAGTTTTTAAATTTTTATGCATTATTGACAAGTTTTCCCGGAAAAGGGAAATCGGGGGAAAGCAAAATTTTTATTGTTTCCCCAAAGTTTTCCTGCCTTTTCGGTTATCCCCTTTTTTTGGCCCCACTGGGCCCCTTTTTTTTGGGCCCTCAACCAAAAGCCCCAGTTTTGGAAAGGAAACCCCAAACCTAGGGAAATCGGGGGCCCTCATTTTCATTACAATTTTTTTTTTGGGGGCCCAAATTTCAGGTTTGGGGGCCCCCAAAAGGTTCCAAAACGTAATAAATCCCCCTTTAAAAAGAAAAAATTTTTGGAAAAACTAAAACCCCTTAGGGGAAAAATATTTTCCAGGGTTTTGTGGGGTATATCTCCCCCACGGGGTTTTCCCAAAAATTTTTATTTTTTTTTTCTTAAAAAACCCCGTTTTGGGGTTTTTTTCTAAAATTTTAAAAAAAAAAAAAAAATAAAAAAAAAAAAAAAAAAAAAAAAAATTCTTTTCCAAAAAAAAAAAAAAAAAAACCCCCCGGGGCCATTTTTTTAAGTTGGAAAATTTGTTTTTTTTAAAAGTTTTTTTCCCCCAGGGGGAATTTCCTTGGAAAAAAAAGGGGGCCCCCCCCCAAAAAATTTTTTTGGGGTTTCCCCCAAATTTTTTCCAAAGTTCGGGCAAAATACCCTAAAATGGGGGTTTGATTTTTGGCTTTTTTGGGGCCCAGGGGGGGGTTGGGGGTTTTTAAAAGGGAGGGGAGTGTTTAAATTTGGCTTTTGGCCCCTAAAACCCCCCTATTAAATCCCCCCCTTCCATTACCCTTTCCCCCCCCCCTTCCCAAAGCCCCCCAAAGGGGTATTTAAAAAAAAAGGGGGGAAACCCTTCCGGGAATTTGGGTTTTTCCCCCATTTTGGGGTTTTTCCCCCAAAAAACGCCCCTCAAAGGGTTTTCCTCCCCCCTAAAGGGGGGGGGTTTATTTTTTTGCATTATTTGGGGAAAACCAAAAGGTTTTGGGTTTTTCCAATTTTTTGTTTTTTTTTTTTTTTTAGCATTGGGCCCTGGAAAAATGGGGGGGGGGGGGGGCCAAAAAAAAACCCGCCGGGAAGGTTTTCCGCCCATTTTGAGTTTTTGGGATTCATTTTTTACTGTTTTTTCCGCCCATAGGGGTTTTAAATAAAGGGTTTTCCTTTTATTTGGGGGGGGTTTTTGGAAAACAATTTTACTATGTTTTTAAATTTTTAAAATTATAGTTTTTTATGGTTTTATTACCTTTTACACAATAAAAGGGCGAGAAAATATAAAATTTGGTGGGGGGGTTTTTTTTTTAAATTTTTTGGGGGGGGTCTTTATTTGACCACCCCATAGCTTTCTTTAATTTTTTGAAAATTTTGGGGGGCCGCTTTGGTGGGGCCTTGTTTTTTCCCCGGAGGGGTTTTTGGGGGGTTTTTTTTTGAAACCTTAAAACGGGGGGCATTTTGATCCCTTTGATCACTTTTTTTTGGTTTTTGGGGGGAAAACCCCCCATTTTTACAAAAAAACCCCAATTTTGGGGTAGTGTTTTTATTTTGAAAATTTTTTAACAGCCGGGGTCAGGGGGTGCCGAAATTTAAATTTTAAAAGGACATGTTTTTTATACCTCACCCTTTTTGGGTTGGGGAAAACCGATTACACCCGGGATCCCAAACCCTTTTTTTTTAATATTTGTTTAATTTTTTTTATGTTTTTTTTTTACACAAAAAAAAAACCCCTTTTAAATTTTTGGGGAAAAGGGAAAACACTTTTTTTTTTTTTTTCCCTTTTCCCGCATTTCTGGAGGGACCAAAAATTTTTTTTTTTTTTTTCCTTTTTTTGGAGCGGGGTTATTTTTTGGGATTTTTTTTTTTGGGGGGAATGGGGGGGGGGGTTTGACGTTTTTTTTTGGGTTTAATTTTTTTGGGGGGGGGCCCAAGCCCCCCTTTTTTGTTTTCGCCTTTTTTTTTTAAAATTTTTTTTTTTTGGGAAGGGCCCGGGGGGCCCTTTGGGGAAGGAAAAAATTTATTGGAAATTTCCTTAGAGGGGGTTTTTTTTTTTTTAATTTTTCAAATTTGGTTTTTCCCGGGGGGCCCAGTATCCTTTTTGACAAGTTATTTTTACTCGGTGGGTTGGAACGATTCCCGGTTTTGGCCCCCAATTTTTTTTTGAAAATTTTTTTTTTTTTTGGGAAAAGCAAAATTTTTTTTTTAAAAAAAAAAAAAAAGTGTTTTTTTTGTGTAAAACTTTATTTATCCCTTCGCTATTTTTCAAATTCCCAAAGAATTTTTAATTTTTCCGTTACATTTGCTGGGGGTTTTTAAGGACTTTTTTTTTGGGGGGGTAAAATTGGCGTTTTTTTTTGGAAATCACTTTGATTTTTGTTATGGTTTTTGATTATTTTTTTACTCCCAATTTTATTTTGCTGGGGGGAATATAAAAAAAAAATTTGTTTTTTGGTGACTGTTTTTTGGGGTTTTTTTTTACGGCTTTTCACGTAGGGTTTAAATTTTAACTTGACAGATTTTATAGGGTGGGTCGAAAGCAGGGGGCCGATCCCAAAATATGGGTACTTTATTTTTTTTGTTTCTTTTTTAGGGCGATTGGCTTTTGGAAAAGGGGGGGGGTAAAAAGGGCGATTTTTTTTTAAGTTGTTTTTTTTTTATTTTTTTTTTGTTTGGTTTTTTTTTTTTTAATTTTTTTTTTAACTTTTTCATACTTTTTTCCCACTTTCCCCCAGGGGGAAAATTGCGGGAAGGATCGTCGGGATAAATTTTTGAAATGGGAAAATTTGCTTACGTTATACCCTTATCATGGTCCCCTTGGCAACTTTCTGTCACGCTGCCCACAATTTTTGGTGGGAAATCGTGACGTAACCGAAAACCCCGGTTGCTGTCACGGAGCCGGGCTTTTAGGGTGGTTTCCCGGGGGAACGGCGCTCAGGCCTTTTTGGGGGGGCCGAGTTAAAGGGGGGCAGGAGCTAACCCCTGCCGCCCCGCCGGGGAATTTCGCAAAAAAAGGGAATGGTCGCGACTTCGGGGGGGTTAATCCCCCGGGGCCCTTTTGGAGCCATTGTAAAGGCGAAAGATTGCCGTAAAGTATCAAAAGGGGGGCCTTTTTGCGGGGAAACCCCTCCCCGCTTTGCCGTATGATTTGGCAAATGTGGAAAGGGGGTTTAAATAACTAAACACACTCCCAGAGGCGAAAACTTGAAGTTTCCCGGGGCCCCCTTGGGAAAAAAAGTGAAATGGGCCCCCCCAGTGCCATTGCTGTTACAATGCTGGATTCTTATGTGGCATGAGGGTTTTGGGGCAAACCTCGGATGGGGAAACCGGTAGAAAATTGCTCCCTTCTGCCCCCCCTGCTGCACCCCTGCTCGCCCCTGCAAACATTTTTCAATGTCTAAACGGTGGCAACAAAAGTGATTTAAAACCCTAGGTAAAAATGGAAAAAATTGTGTAATGTGCCCAATTTTTTTTAAAACCCCGTTATTTGGACCGCTGTTTGAACGCTAAATTTTTCAGCCCCCCAAAAACAGAAATTAAAAAACCTCCCCTTTAAAAAAAAACTTTTTCCCAAAGAGGTTTTTGGCAAGGTTTTGGCGGGGTTTTTCAACCCCTGTTTTCCCCAAATAAAAAATTTAAAAGGGTCATGGAAAAAACCCGGGGCCAAAAAACCCTCTCAAAAAACTTGCTGACAAAACACGTCTAAAACCCCGGGTTTTGGATGATTTTTTGGGAAGCTTTTCCGGGGTTCCATTGGTTTTGAAGCTCCCCTTTGGGTTTCCCAAAAAGACCCACCAAAAAAACCACGCTTTTAAAAACCTTGTTGTGTGAACTACAAGTTTATTTTACATAGGAATCAATGAAATAAAACTAGGGATTTTTTTGCGGCCCGTTCTGATGGGAGGGGTCATGCTCTATTTTAAAATTGTCACTTACTTGTGGCATTCATGGCTCCCTATTAAAATGTAGTCCCAAGCCGCAGCATGCATGCAGCCCCAAGACAAGACCCACTTGTCTTTGTACTTCCCACCTGGTTGCCACAACACATGCTTGACACCATCAAAATAGGTTTATTTTGGACTCATCAGACCACAGGACATGGTTCCAGTAATCCATGTCCTTAGTCTTCTTGTCTTCAGCAAACTGAAGGCTTTTTTGTGCATCATCTTTAGAAGAGGCTTCCTTGTGGATCGACAGTCATGCAGACCAATTTGATGCAGTGTGCGGCGTATGGTCTGACCCCACCACCTCTTTAGCTTCTGCAGCAATGCTGGCAGCACCCGTATGTCTATTTTGAAAAGACAATTTTTGCATATTGGGGCGGAGCACTTTTTTTTGGCCGAACATAGTGAGGACTGTTGTGAGTGGCACCTGTCTTTTTAAGCTGTATGGTTTTGGGCATTGTGCTGCAGCTCAGTTTCAGGGTGTTGGCAATGTTCTCATAGCCTAGGCCATGTTTATGTAGAGCAACAATTTTTTTTGTTCAGATCCTCAGACAGTTCTTTGCTTTTTTGCTGACGGTTTAGACATTGATGGCTGTGTGCTGAGTTATTTTGAGGGCACACCAAATGCATACATGATATGATATCTGATGGAACATGTTGTAATTTTTTTCTCTCAATTTCTACATGGAAAAACCCCCATGTGAAAATGAAATCATATGAAGCTACAGTAGGGGGCTTATAGACTACTGTGAGTATAATCTCATTGCTTTTGAACGTTTGCAGTCCAAATATGCCAGTGTGCATTTTAAGCATTTACAAAGTGACTTCCTCATATGTGACAGCAGGTCACGGGAGGTTCAGTAGATGGATTACCCATGAGCACTGTTACCCAGATTGTAGTATGAAAAGCTTTTAGATTTCTTAATTATGTAACATTTTTACATTTTAAAGAGGTGTATCTACCTCAGATATTTGTGGCATATTGGTTGGATGTGCCATAAATGTCTGATACGTGCCACTCCCATTTGATATTGGTTGGATGTGCCATAAATGTCTGATACGTGCCACTCCCATTTCTAGGACCCACACCTATTTCAAGAACAGGTCCCTGAAAGTCTCCATGCAGAATGGAGAGACAGTCTAAGATGGAAACACCATACAAAATAATAGGCAGATCAAAAACCATGCAGAAACTCGCTCCAAAAATACGTCAAAAAACGTGCTGAGTAACGTACCTAAAAACGCTTCAAGAATTGACATGACACTTCTTTATCACGCGCCAAAGCAGCTTCCAAAGAAGCGCGTAGAAACCTTGTTGTGTGTGAACTACAATGCTGTTTCACATAGAAATCAAATAAAATGAACTGGGGGCGTTTTTGGATGCTGTTTTGGGAGCGGAAACGCTCCGAAAACAGCGTCAAAATCAGTCGTGAGAACATACCCCATTTTTACACTTTCTTTTACACTTTAGGGCAACACAAGGGTTACTACATAGACAACTCTAGGGCTATTTTAGGTCCCCAGGCTTGACTGTGGAGATATTCCCCAAGTTCCTTGGGCACTGGGAAACTCAGTGACCCCATGGAACATGGGAATCCCTTTTGATCATGCCTCTATCTTGGACCACAGCAGTCAAAGGGTTATACTGTGGGGCTCTAGGAGTACAGTACAGCTAGTAGTAAAGCTGTAGCACTGATAGCAGCAACATCTTCTGGCATCGCTGCCATCAGAAAACACGCAAAAGCCATTAAGCGGTTGTTAAGGAGTTAGGGTTTACCTATCATGGTAAGGTATGGCATGTCTCTGGGATATGCCATATGTTCCTCATCGGTCTGAGTCTAGAGGGCTCCAGAATGAAGGATCAATAACTGCTCTTGCACAGATTTTTTCTGCACAGCAATGCTACTGGCTGTGCAGGGAATTACAACTAAGCCTCATTTACCTGAATAGGGCTGGGATACAGTCACTTGCATAGGCGATGCTTGGGTGCACAGCTGTGCAGGTGTAAAGCCAAAGGAACTTGGTTTTTATGATCAATAGAGTCTAAGATCTGCTAGCTATGTGGATAACATTAGAAACTGGTAATAACCCTTTTAAAAAAGGGTGTGGATAGTAGAAAGATAGATAGAAGATAATAGATAATAGTGAAAATAAAATAA